>CAVNYN010280841.1:0-38311 GCA_963692815.1 Nyctanthes arbor-tristis | reverse complement strand
TAGTCAACGCTCAAGTTTAAACATCTGTGATTTAAGTTAGAACAAGCATCTAACAGGCGATCCAACATTTGACCATAGCTAGAACAAGCTTTTAGTCGGTGCTCAAGTTTAATTGTCTGCGATCTGCGATAGAAAAAGCTTTTAGTTATCACTCAAATTTAAAGGTCTGATGTCTAAGTTAGAACAAGCTTCTAACTAGTGGCCTACTGTTTGACCATGACTAGAACATGCCTTTAGTCTATGCTCAATTTGAAGAATTCGCGCTCAACAACAAGAACAAGCTTTCAATCAACACTCATGTTTAAAGATCTGTGATTTAAGTTAGAACAAGCTTCTAACTAGCTACCTAACACTTGATCATGGCTAGAACAAGCATTTAGTCTGCACTTAAGTTGAAGAAGTAGCGCTTAAAAGCATAAAAAGCTTTTAGTCAGCACTCAAGCTTAAAGGTATGCGGTCCAAGTTAGAAAAAACTTCTAACTAGCGTCCTAACACATGACCATGAGTAGAACAAGCTTATAGTCTACGTTCAAGTTGAGAAATTCGTGCTCAAAAATTAGTACAAGCTTTTAGGTCGCTAGTTAGAAGCTTGTTATAACTTAGATCGCTGACCTTTAAACTCAAGCGCTAACTAAAAGCTTGTTCTAGTCATGGTCAGGTGTTAGGTCGCTAGTTAAAAGCTTCTTCTAACTTAGGCCGCTGACCTTTAAACTTGCACGCTGACTAAAAACTTGTTTTAGTCGTTTAGCGTGAATTCTTCAACTTGAGAACAGACTAAAAGCTTGTTCTAGTTATGGCCGAGTGTTAGATCACTAGTTAGAAGCTTGTTCTAACTTAGATCACAGATCTTTAAACTTGAGCGTTGTCTAAAAGCTTGTTCTCAACGTTGAGCATAGACTAAAAGTTTGTTCTAGTTAAGGTCAAGTGTTAGGTCGCTAATTAGAAGCTTTTTCTAACCTAGATCGCAGACCTTTAAACTTGAGCGCTGACTAAAAGAATTTTCTAGTTGTTGAGCGTGAATTCTTCAACTTGAGCACAGACTAAAAGCTTGTTCTAGTCATGGTCGGGTGTTGGGTCGCTAGTTAGAAGCTTATTCTAACTTAGATCCCTGATTGTTAAATGCGAGCGCTGACTAAAAGCTTGTACTAGTTTTTTTGCATGAATTCTTCAACTTGAGCGCAGATAAAAAGGTTATTCTAGTCATGGTCAAGTGTTAGGTCATTGGTTAGAAGCTTTTTCTAACTTAGATCGCGGACCGTTAAACTTGAGCACTGACTGAAAGCTTGCTCTAGTCGTTAAGCGTGAATTCTCTAACTTGAGCACCGGCTAAAAAGCTTGTTCTAGCCATGGTCAAGTGTTTGGTCTCTAGTTAAAAACTTGTTCTCACTTAAATCATAGGCCTTTAAACTTGAGTGCTGACTAAAAGCTTGTTCTCATTGTTGAGCGTGAATGCTTCGACCTAAGCACCAACTAAAAGCTTGTTTTAGTCATGGTCAACCATTAGATCACCAGTTAAAAGCTTGTGAACATAGACGACAGACCTTTAAACTTGAGCTATAACTAAAAGCTTGTTCTAGTTGTTGGGGGCAAATTCTTCAACTTGAGTGTAGACTAAAAGCTTGTTCTAGTCATGGTCAAGTGTTACATGGCTAGTAAGAAGTTTGTTCTAACTTAGATCGCAGACATTTAAACATAAGCATAACTAAAAGCTCGTTCTGGTCTTTGAGCGTGATTCTTCAACCTGAGCACAGTTTAAAAGCTTGTTCTAGTTATAGTCAAGTGTTAGGTCACTAGCTTGAAGCTAGTTCTAACTTAGATCATAGACCCTTAAACTCGAGCGCCGACAAAAAAGTTTGCTCTACACATTGGGTGTAAATTCTCCAGCCTGGGCGCAGACCTTTAAACTGGAGCGCTGATTAAAAGCTTGTGGTAGCCATTGAGCACAAATTCTTGAACTTGAGTGTAGATTAAAAGCCTATTCTAGTCATGGCCAAGCGTTAAATCGCTAGTTAGAAGCTTGTTCTAGCTTAGATAGCTGGCCTTTAAACTCGAGCGCAGACTAAAAGCTTATTGTAGACTTTCATTGTGAATTCTTCAACTTTAGAATAGACTAAAAGCTCATTTTAGTCATGATCAAGCGTTAGGTCGCTAGATAGAAGCATAGATCGCAGACCTTGAAACTTGTGCACTAACTAAAAGCTTGTTCTAGTCGTTGAGCATGAATTTTTCAACTCGAGAGCAGACTAAAAGCTCGAGCTAGTCATGGTCAAGTGTTAGGTCGCTAGTTAGAAACTTTTTCGGACGTAGATCGCAGACCTCTAAACTTGAGCGCTAATTGAAAGCTTGGTCTAGACGTTGCATGCAAATTCTTCAACTTGAGCAATGACTAAAAGCTTGTTCTAGCCATGGTTAAGTGTTAGGTTGCAAGTGAGAAGCCTCGCAGACCTTTAAACTCAAGTACTAACTAAAAGCTTGTTCTAGTCTTTAAGGGCAAATTCTTCAACTTGAGCACAGACTAAAAGCTTGTTCTAGTCATGGTCAAGTTTTAGGTCGATAGTTAGTAGGTTTTTCTAACTTAGATTGCAGACATATAAACTTGAGCGCTGATTAAAAGCTTGTTCTAGTCGTTAAGCGCAAATGCTTCAAAATAAGAGCTTGTTCTAGCCATGGTCAAGTGTTTGATCACTAGTTAGAAGCTTGTTCTAACTTAGATCATAGACCTTTAAACTCGAGCACTGACTAAAAGCTTGTTATTGTCTTTGAGCGCAAATTTTTAAACTTGAGCGCAGATAAAAAGCTTGTTCTTGTTTTGGTCAAGTGTTAGATCGCTAGTTAGAACTTGTTCGAACTTAAATTGCAGATCTTTAAACTTGAGCATTGACTAAAAGCTTGTTCTCATCGTTGAGCATAGACTAAAAGTTTGTTCGAGTCAAGGCCAAGTGTCAGGTCGCTAGTTAGATGCTTTTTCTAACTTTCTAACTAAGATTGCAGACCTTTAAACTTGAGCGCCGAGTAAAAGCTCGGTCTAGTCGTTAAGCGTGAATTCTTCGACTTGAGCGCTGATTAAAAGCTTGTTCCAGTCATGGTCGGGTGTTGGGTTGCGAGTTAGAAGCTTATTCTAAATTAGATCACAGACCGTTAAACTCAAGTGCAGACAAAAAGCTTATTCTAATCATGGTCAAGTGTTAGGCCACGGTTTAGAAGCTTTTTCTAACTTAGATTGCATACCTTTAGAATTGGACGCTGACTAAAAGTTTGTTCTAGTCGTTAAGCGCGAATTCCCCAACTTGAGCACAGACAAAAAGCCTGTCCTAGCCATGGTCAAGTGTTTGGTTTCTAGTTAGAAGCTTGTTCTAGCTTAAATCGCAGGTCTTTAAACTCAAGCGCTGACTAAAAGCTCGTTTTCGTTGTTGAGCGCGAATTCTTCGACCTAAGCATAGAGTAAAAGCTTGTTCTAGTCATGGTCAAACATTAGATCACTAGTTAGAGGCTTGTTATAACATAGAAGGCAGACCTTTAAACACGAGCTACGACTAAAAGCTTGTTCTAGTTGTTAAGGGTAATTTCTTCGACTTGAGCGCAGACCAAAAGCTTGTTTTAGCCATAGCCAAGTGTTACTTGGCTAGTTAGAAGCTTGTTCTAACTTAAATCACAAACCTTTAAACTTGAGCGCTAACTAAATTCTTCAACTTTAGAACTGACTAAAAGCTTGTTCTAGTTATAGTCAAATGTTAGGTCACTAGTCAGAAGCTTGTTCTAGCTTTTATCGCTACCCTTTAAACTCGCGCGCTGGCTAAAAGCTTGCTCTAGATGTTCTACTCAAATTCTCCAACTTGGGTGCAGACGAAAAGCTTGCTCTAGTCATGGTAAAATGTTAGGTCACTAGTTAGAAGCTTGCTCTATCTTAGATTGCAGACCTTTAAACTTGAGCATGAATTATTGAACTTGAGTGCAGACTAAAAGCCCGATCTAGTCATAGTCTGGTGTTAAGTTGCTAGTTAGAAGCTTGTTCTAGCTTAGATAGCAGGCCTTTAAACTTGAGCTCTAACTAAAAGCTTGTTCTAGTCTTTGAGCGAGAATTCTTCAATTTGACCAAAGACCAAAAGCTTGTTCTAGTCATGGTCAAGTGACAGGTCACCAGATAGAAGCTTTTTCTAACTTAAATCGCAGACCTTTAAACTTGTGCGCTGACCAAAAGCTTTCTCTTGTCGTTGAGCGCAAATTCTTCAGTTCGAGAGCAGACTAAAAGCTTGATCTAGTCATGGTCAAGTGTTAGGTCGCTAGTTAGAAACTTTTTCTAGCGTAGATCACAGGCCTTTAAACTTGAGCACTGACTAAAAGCTTGTTCTAGACATTGAGTGCAAATTCCTCAACTTGAGCAAAGACTAAAAGCTTCTTCTAGTCATGGTCAAGTGTTGGGTTGCAATTTAGAAGCCTGTTCTGACTTAGATTGCTGACCTTTAAACTCGAGCACTAACTAAAAGCCTGTTCTAGTCTTCAAGCGCAAATTCTTCAAGTTGAGCACAGACTAAAAGCTTGTTCAAGCTATGGCCAAGTGTTAGGTCGCTAGTTAGACCGTTTTTCGAAGTTAGATCACCGGCCTTTAAACTTGAGCTCTGACTAAAAGCTTGTTGTAGTCGTTAAGCGCGAATTCTTTAACTTGAGCACAGACTAAGAGATTGTCCTAGTAATGCTCAATTGTTACGCAGCTAGCTAGAAACTTGTTCTGACTTAGAACGCAGACCTTTAAACACAAGCGCTGACTAAAAGCTGCAGACCTTTAAACTCAAGGATAGACTAAAAGCTTGTTCTAGTCATTGAGCGTGAATTCTTCAACTTGGGTGCAGACTAAAAGCTTGTTCTAGTTATGGTCAAGTGTTAGGTCACTAGTTAGAAGCTTTTTCTAACTTAGATCGCAGACCTTTAAACTCGAGCACTGAGTAAAAGCTTGGTCTAGACGTTGAACACCAATTCTCCAACTTGGCGTAGACTAAAAGCTTGCTCTAGTCATAGTCAAGTGTTAGGTCACTAGTTAGATGCTTGCTCTATCTTAGATCGCAGACCTTTAAACTTAAGTGTTGACTAAAAGCTTGTTCTATTCTTTGAGGGTGAATTTTTCAACTTGAGCGCGGCCTAACAGCTTGTTCTCGTAATGGTCAAGTGACAAGTCGCTAGATAGAAGCTTTTTCTAACTTAGATCGCAAACCTTTAAACTTGTATACTGACTAAAAGCTTGTTCTTGTCATTGAGCATGAATTCTTCAACTCGAGAGCAGACTAAAAGCTTGATCTAGTCATGGCCAAGTGTTAGGTCACTAGTTAGAAACTTTTTAAATGTAGATCGTAGACCTTTAAACTTGAGAGCTGACTAAAAGCTTGTTCTTGACACTGAGTGCAAATTCTTCAGCTTGTTCCAGTCATGGTCAACGGTTAGGTCACAAGTTGAAAGCATGTTCTAACTTAGATCGTAGACCTTTAAACTCGAGCACTGACGAAAAGCTTGTTCCAGTCTTTAAGCGCAAATTCTTCAACTTGAGCACAGACTAAAAGTTTGTTATAGTCATTCTCAAGTGTTAGGTCGCTAGTTAGACCGTTTTTCTAACTTAGATTACAGACCTTTAGGCTTGAGCTTTGACTAAAAGCTTGTTCTGGTCGTTAAGCGCTAAGAGCTTGTTCTAGTCATGGTCAAGTGTTTGGCCACTAAATAGAAAGCTTGTTCTGACTAAGATCACAGACATAACTCGAGCGTTGACTAAAAGCTGCAGACCGATAAACTCGAGCACAAACTAAAAGCTTGTTCTAGTCTTGGTCAAATATTAGATCACTAGTTAGAAGCTTGTTCTAACATAGACGGCAGACCTTTAAACTTGAGCTATGACTAAAAGCTTGTTCTAGTTGTTGGGGGCAAATTCTTCCACTTGAGTGTAGACCAAAAGCTTGTTCTAGTCTTGCTCAAGTGTTACGTTGCTAGTTAGAAGCTTGTTTCTAACTTAGATCGCAGACCTTTGAACTTGAGCACTGACTAAAAGCTTGTTCCAGTTGTTGAGCTTGAATTCTTCAACTTGAGAACGGGCTAAAAGCTTGTTCTAGTTATGGTCAAGTGTTAGGTCGCTGGTTAACAACTTGCTACTTAGATCATAGACCTTTAAACTCGAGTGCCGACTAAAAGCTTGCTCGAGACGTTGAGCACAAATTCTCCAACTTGGGCGTAGGCTAAAAGCTTGCTCTAGTCATGGTCAAGTGTTAGGTTGCTAGTATAAGCTTGCTTTATCTTAGATCGTAGATCTTTAAACTTGAGCGCTGGCTAAAAGCTTGTACTAGTCATTGAGCGCGAATTCTTGAACTTAAGTGTGGACTAAAAGCCTTTTCTAATCATGGTCAAGCGTTAAGTCACAAGTTAGAAGCTTGTTCTGGCTAAGATAGCAGGCCTTTAAACTTGAGCTCTGACTAAAAGCTTGTTCTAGTCTTTGAATGCGAACTTTTTAACTTGATCACAGACTAAAAACTTGTTCTAGTCATGGTCAAGTGACAGGTCGCTAGATAGAAGCTTTTTCTAACTGAAATCGCAGAATTTTAAGCTTGTGCGCTGGCTAAAAGCTTGTACTAGTCATTGAGCGCGAATTCTTGAACATTGAACTTAAGTGTGGACTAAAAGCTTGTTCTAATCATGGTCAAGCGTTAAGTCACAAGTTAGAAGCTTGTTCTGGCTAAGATAGCAGGCCTTTAAACTTGAGCTCTGACTAAAAGCTTGTTCTAGTCTTTGAACGCGAACTTTTTAACTTGATCACAGACTAAAAACTTGTTCTAGTCATGGTCAAGTGACAGGTCGCTAGATAGAAGCTTTTTCTAACTGAAATCGCAGAATTTTAAGCTTGTACGCTAGCTAAAAGCTTGTTCTTGTCGTTGAGCGCGAATTCTTCAACTCGAGAGCAGACTAAAAGCTTGATCTATTCAAGATCAAGTGTTAACTCGCTCGCTTGAAACTTTTTCTAACGTAGATCGCAGGCCTTTAAACTTGATCACTGACTAAAAGCTTGTTCTAGACGTTGAGTCCAAATTCTTCAACTTGAGTAAAGACTAAAAGCTTGTTCTGGTCTTGGTCAAGTGTTAGGTCGTAAGTTACAAGCCTGTTCTAACTTAGATCGCAGTCCTTTAAACTCGAGTCTAAAAGCTTGTTCTAGTCTTTGAGTGCAAATTCTTCAACTTGAGTACAGACTAAAAGCTTGTTCTAGTCATGGTCCACTAGTTAGACCGTTTTTCTAACTTAGATCGTCGACCTTTAAACTTGAGCGTTGACTAAAAGCTTGGTCAAGTCGTCGAGCGTGAATTCTTTGACTTGAGCACATAATAAAAGCTTGTTCTTGTCATGAACAAGTGTTGAGTCGCTAGATAGAAGCTTATTCTAACTTAGATCACAGACGTTTAAACTAGAGCGCTGACTAAAAGCTTGCACCAGTCTTTGAGCACGAATTCTTCAACTCAGCACGGACTAAAAGGTTGTTCTAGTCATGGTCAAGTGTTTGGTCACTAGTTAGAAGCTTTTTCTAACTTAGATCACAGATCGTTAAAAGCTTGTTCTAGTCGTTGAGGGCAAATTCTTCAAATTGAGCGCTGACTAAAAGCTTGTTCTAGTCATGGTCAAGTGTTAGGTCGCTGGTTAGAAGCTTGTTCAAACAAAGATCGCTAACCTTTAAACTTGAGCGCCAACCAAAAGCGTGTTCTAAACGTTGAGCGCAAATTTTTCGACTTGAGCCCAGACTAAAAAGCTTTCTCTAATCACAGCAAAGTTTTAGGTTCCTAGTTAGAAGCTTGTTCTAACTTAAATCGCAGTCCTTTAAACTTGAGCGCTGACTAAAAGGTTTTTTTGGTCATTGATCGCGAATGCTTCAACTTGAGCGCAGACTAAAAGCTTGTTCTAGCTGTGGTCAAGTGTTAGGCCACTTGTTAGAAACTTTTTCGAATGTAGATCACATACCGTTAAACTTGAGCGCTGAATAAAAGCTTGTTCTTGACGCTGAGTACAAATTCTTCAGCTTGTTCCAGTTATGGTCAACTATTAGGTCACAAGTTAAAAGCCTGTTCTAACGTAGATCGTAGACTTTTAAACTTGAGCACTGACTAAAAGCTTGCTCTAGTCTTTAAGCGCAAAATCTTTAACTTGAACACAGACTAAAAGTTTGTTCTAGTCATTCTCAAGTGTTAGGTTGCTAGTTAGACCTTTTTTCTAACTTAGATTACAGACCTTTAGACTTGAGCTCTGACTAAAAGCTTGTTCTGGTCGTTAAGCGCGAATTCTTCAACTTGACCACAGACTAAGAGCTTGTTCTAGTCATAGTCAAGTGTTAGGCCGCTAGTTAGAAGCTTGTTCTGACTTAGATAGCAGACCTTTAATCGAGCGTTGACTAAAGGCTGTAGACTTACAAACGCGAGCACAGACGAAAAGCTTGTTCTAGTCATGGTCAAACATGAGATCACTAGTTAGAAGCCTGTTCTAACATAGACGACAGACCTTTAAACTTAAGCAATGACTAAAGGCTTGCTCTAGTCGTTGGGGGCATATTCTTCCACTTGAGCACGGAACAAAAGCTTGTTCTAGTCAGATCGGAAGAGCACACGTCCGTTAGTTAGAAGCTTGTTTCTAACTTAGATCGCAAGCCTTTAAACTTTAGCGCTAACTAAAAGCTTGCTGCAGTTGTTCATTACGAATTCTTCAACTTGAGCGCAGACTAAAAGCTTATTCTATTTATAGTCAAGTGTTAGTTCACTAGTCAGCAGCTTGTTCTAACTTAGATCGTAGACCTTTAAACTTGAGCGCCGGCTAAAAGCTTGCTCGGGACGTTGAGCGCAAATTCTTGAACTTGGGCGTAGACTAAAACCTTGCTCTAGTCATCGTCAAGTGTTAGGTCGCTAGCTAGAAGCTTGCCCTATCTTAGATCGCAGACCTTTAAACTTGAGCGCTGACTAAAAGCTTGAACTAGTCATTAAGCGCGAATTCTTGAACTTGAGTGTGGACTAAAAGCCTATTCTAGTCATGGTCAGGCGTTAAGCCACTAGTTAGAAGCTTATTCTGGCTTAGATAGTAGGCCTTTAAACTTGAGCCTGGACTAAAAGCTTGGTCTAGTCTTTGAGCGCAAATTCTTCAACTTGATCACAGACTAAAAACTTTTTCTAGTCATGGTGAAGTGATAGGTCACTAGCTAGAAGCTTTTTCTAACTAAAATCGTAGACCTTTAGGCTTGTGCACCTGCTAAAAGCTTGTTCTTGTTGTTGAGCATGAATTCTTCAACTCGAGAGCAGGCTAAAAGCTTGATCTAGTCATGGTCAAACTATTAACTCGCTTGTTTGAAACTTTTTCTAACTTAGATCGCAGGCCTTTAAACTTGATCACTGACTAAAAGCTTGTTGTAGATGTTGAGTACAAATTCTTCAACTTGAGTAAAGACTAAAAGCTTGTTCTAGTCATGGTCAAGTGTTAGGTCGCAAGTTACAAGCATGTTCTAACTTAGATCGCAGTCCTTTAAACTTGAGCACTGACTAAAAGCTTGTTCTAGTCTTTGAGTGCAAATTCTTCAACTTGAGCGCTGACTAAAAGCTTGATCTAGTCATTAAGCGCGAATTATTCAACTTGAGCATAGACTTGAAGCTTGTTCTAGTTATGGTCAAGTGTTAGTTCGCTAGTTAGAAGCTTGTTCTAACTTAAATCACAGATCTTTAAACTTGAGCGTTGACGAAAAGCATGTTCTCATTGTTTAGTACGAATTCTTCAACCTGAGCATAGACTAAAAGCCTGTTCTAGCCATGGTCAAGTGTTAGGCCACTAGTTAGAAGCATTTTCTACCTTAGATTGCAGACCTTTGAACTTGAGCACTGACTGAAAGCTTGTTCTAGATGTTGAGCGTAAATTCTTGAACTTGAGCGCTGAGTAAGAGCTTGTTCCAGTCATGGTCAAATGTTTGCTCGCTAGTTAAAAGCTTATTCTAATTTGGATCGCAGACCCTTAAACTTGAGCACTGACTAAAATCTTGTTCAAGTCGTTGAGCATGAATTCATTGACTGGAGCGCAGAGTAAAAGCTTGTTCTAGTCATGGACAAATCTTGAGTCGCTAGCTAGAAGCTTATTCTAACTTAGATTGCAGACATTTAAACTTGAGCGCTGATGAAAAGCTTGCACCAATCTTTGAGCCCGAATTCTTCAACTTTAGCACAGACTAAAAGCTTGTTCTAGTTATGGTCAACTGTTAGGTCGCGAGTTAAAAGCTTTTTCTAACTTAGATCGCAGACCGTTAAACTTGAGCACTAACTAAAAGCTTGTTCTAGTCGTTGAGGGCAAATTCTTCAAATTGAGCGCCGCCTAAAAGCTTGTTTTAGTCATGGTCAAGTGTTAGGTCGCTAGTTAGAAGCTTGCTCAAACATAGATCGCTAAGCTTTAAACTTGAGCGCCAATCAAAAGTGTGTTCTAGACGTTGAGCGCAAATTTTTCGACTTGAGCGCAGACTAAAAAGCTTTCTCTAATGATGGCCAAGTTTTAGGTCCCCAGTTAGAAGCTTGTTCTAACAGTCCTTTAAACTTGAGCGCTGACTAAAAGCTTTTTTTGGTCGTTGATCGTGAATTCTTCAACTTGAGCGCAGACTAAAAGCTTGTTCTAGCGGTGATCAAGTGTTAGGTCGCTAGTTAGAAACTTTTTCAAATATACTTCGCAGACCTTTAAACTTGAGCGCTGACTAAAAGCTTGTTCTTGACAATGAGTGCAAATTCTTCAGCTTGTTCTAGTCATGGTCAACTGTCAGGCCACAAGTTAAATGCCTGTTCTAACTTAAATCGTAGACCTTTAAACTCGAGCACTGACTAAAAAGCTTATTCTAGTCTTTAAGCGCAAGTTCTTCAACTTGAACACAGACTAAAAGCTTGTTCTAGACATTCTCAAGTGTTAGGTCGCTAGTTAGACTGTTTTTCGAACTTAGATTACAGACCTTTAGACTTGAGCTTTGACTAAAAGCTTGTTCTGGTCGTTAAGCGTGAATTCTTCAACTTGACCACAAGCACGAGCTTGTTCTAGTCATGGTCAAGTGTTAGGCCACCAGTTAGAAGCTTGTTCGGACTTATATTGCAGACCTTTGAACTCGAGCGCTGACTAAAAGCTACAGACCTACAAACGCGAGCACAGACGAAAAGCTTGTTCTAGTCATGGTCAAACATTAGATCACTAGTTAGAAGCCTGTTCTAAAATAGACGGCAGACCTTTAAACTTGAGCTATGACTAAAACCTTGATCTAGTCGTTGGGGGCAAATTCTTATACTTTAGCGCTGACCAAAAGCTTGTTCTAATCTTTGGCCAAGTGTTACGTTGTTAGTTAGAAGCTTGTTTCTAACTTAGATCACAGACCTTAGACTTTAGCGTTGACTAAAAGCTTGTTCCAGTTGTTGATTGCAAATTCTTCAACTTGAGTACAAACTAAAAGCTTGTTCTAGATATGGTCAAGTGTTAGGTCGCTAGTCAGCAGCTTATTCTAATTTAGATCGCAGACCTTTAAACTCAAGCGCCAGCTAAAAGCTTTCTCGAGACGTTGAGCGCAAATTCTCCAACTTGGACGTAGACTAAAAGCTTGCTCTAGTCATGGTCAAGTGTTAGGTCGATAGTTAGAAGCTTGCTCTATCCTAGATCGTAGACCTTTAAACTTGAGCGCTGACTAAAAGCTTGACTAGTCATTGAGCGCTAATTCTTGAACTTGAGTGCAGACTAAAAGCCTGTTCTAGTTATGGTCAAGTGTTAAGTCACAAGTTAGAAGCTTGTTCTGGCTTAGATAGCAGGCCTTTAAACCTTAGCTCTGACTAAAATCTTGTTCAAGTCCTTGAGCGCTAATTTTTCAGCTTGATCGCCTAAAAACTTGTTCTAGTCATGGTCAAGTGATAGGTTGCCAGATAGAAGCTTTTTCTAACTGAAATCGCAGACCTTTAAGCTTGTGCGCTGGCTAAAACCTTGTTCTTGACTTTGAGCGCGAATTCTTCAACTCGAGAGCAGACTAAAAGCTTGATCTAGTCAATGTCAAGGGTTAACTCGCTAGTTATCGCAAACCTTTAAACTTGATCACTGACTAAAAGCTTGTTCTAGACTTTGAGTACAAATTCTTCAACTTGGGTAAAGATTAAAAGCTTGTTCTAGTCATGGTCAAGTGTTAGGTCGCAAGTTACAAGCCTGTTCTAACTTAGATCGCAGTCCTTCAAACTCAAGCACTGACTAAAAGCTTGTTCTAGTCTTTGAGTACAAATTCCTCAACTTGAGCACAGGCTAAAAACTTGTTCTAGTCATGGCCAAGTGTTGGGTCGTTAGTTAGACCGTTTTTCTAACTTAGATCGTAGACCTTTAAACTTGAGCGCTGACTAAAAACTTGTTCTAGTCCTTAAGCGCGAATTATTTAATTTGAGCACAGACTGAAAGCTTGTTCTAGCTATGGTCAAGTGTTAGTTTGCTAGTTAGAAGATTGTTCTAACTTAAATCGCAGATCTTTAAACTTGAGCGTTGACTAAAAGCGTGTTCTCATTGTTTAGTGTGAATTCTTCAACCTGAGCACAGACTAAAAGCCTATTTTAGTCATGGTGAAGTGTTAGGTCACTAGTTAGAAGCATTTTCTACCTTACATCGCAGACCTTTGAACTTGAGCGTTGACTGAAAGAATGTTCTAGATGTTGAGAGTAAATTCTTCAACTTGAGCAAGTGTAAGAGCTTGTTCCAGTCATGGTCAAATGTTTGCTCGCTAGTTAGATGCTTGTTCCAATTTGGATTGTAGACCTTTAAACTTGAACGCTGACTAAAAGCTTGTTCAAGTTGTTGAGCGTGAATTCTTTGACTTGAGCACAGAGTAAAAGCTTATTCTCGTCATGGACAAGTGTTGAGTCGCTAGCTAGAAGCTTATTCTAACTTAGATCACATACGTTTAAACTCGAGCGCTAACTAAAAGCTTGCACCAGTCTTTGAGCACGAATTCTTCAACTTCATCACAAACCAAAAGCCTATACTAGCCATGGTCAAGTATTTGGTCTCTAGTTAGAAGCTTGTTCTATTCATTGAGGGCAAATTCTTCAGCTAGAGCATAGACTGAAAGACTGCTCTAGTCATGGTCAAGTGTTACGTGGCTGGTTAGAAGCTTGATTAAACTTAGATCGCAGATTTTAAACTTGAGCACTGAATAAAAACTTGTTCTAGACGTTGAGCGTGAATTCTTCAACTTGAGTACAGATTAAAAGCTTGTTCTAGTTATGGTCAAGTGTTAGGTCGCTAGTCAGCAACTAGTTCTAACTCAGATCGCAGACCTTTCAACTTGAGCGCTGACTAAAAGCTAGCACGAATTCTTGAACTTGAGTGTAGACTAAAATCTGTTATAGTCATGGTCAAGTGTTAAGTCACTAGCTAGAAGCTTATTCCAGCTTAGATAGCAGGCCTTTAAACTCGAGTGCAGACTAAAAGCTTGTCGTAGTCATGGTCAAGTGACAAGTCGCTAGATAGAAGCTTTTTCTAACTTAGATTGCACTGTACCTTTAAACTCGTGCCCTGACTAAAAGCTTGTTCTGGTCACTGAGCCCGATTTCTTAACTTGAGAGCAGACTAAAAGCTAGATCTAGTCAAGGTCAAGTGTTAGGTCGCCAGTTAGAAACTTTTTCTAATGCAAATCGCAGACCTATAAACTTGAGCGTTGACTAAAAGCTTATTCTAGTCGTTGATGGCAAATTTTTCAACTTGAGCGCAGACTAAAAGCTTGTTCTAGTCATGGTCAAGTATTAGGCTACTAGTTAGAAGCTTGTTCAAACTTAGATCGCTAACCCTTAAACTTGAGCGCCAAGCAAAAGCTTGTTCTAGACGTTAAGCGCAAATTATTCAACTTGAGAGTAGACTAAAATCTTTCCCTAGTCATGGTCAAGCATTTTAGAAGCTTATTCCAACTTAGATCGCAGTCCTTTAAACTTGAGCCCTGACTAAAAGCTTGTTCTAGTCATTGAGCATGAATTCTTCAACTTAAGCGCAGACTAAAAACTTGTTCTAGCCGTGGTCAAGTGTTAGGTCGCCAGTTAGAAGCCTGTTCTAACTTTGATCGCAGACCTTTAAACTTGAGCACCGACTAAAAGCTTGTTCTAGTCTTTAAGACTAAAAACTTGAATAAAGACTAAAAGCTTGTTCTAGTCATCGTCAAGTGTCAAGTCGCTAGTTAAACGGTTTTTCGAACTTAGATTGCAGACCTTAAACTTGAGCGCTGACTTAAAGCATGTTCTAGTCGTTAAGCGTGAATTCTTCAAGTCGAGCGTAGATTAAGAACTTTTTCTAGTCATAGTCAACTGTTAGGTCACTTGTTAGAAGCTTGTTCTAACTTAGATTGCAGACCTTTAAACTCAAGCACTGACTAAAAGCTTGTCCTAGTTTTTGAGCGTGAATTCTTCAAATTGAGCACGGACTAAATGCTTGTTCTAGTCATGGTCAGGTGTTAGGTCACTAGTTAAAAGCCTTTTCCAGCTTAGATCGCAGACTTTTGAACTTGAAGGCTGACTAAAAGCTTATTCTAGTTGTTAAGCACGAATTCTTCAACTTGAGTACAGACTAAAAACTTGTTCTCATTACAGCCAAGTGTTAGATCGCCAGTTAGAAGCTTGTTCTAACTTGAATAGCAGATCTTTAAACTTGAGCGTTGATAAAAGCTTGTTCTCATCGTTGAGCGTGAATTCTTCAGCCTGAGCACAGACTAAAACTTTGTTCTTGTAAAGGTCAAGTGTTAGGTTGCTAGTTAGAAGCTTTTTCTAACTTAGATTGCAGACCTTTAAACTTGAGCGTAGACTAAAGGCTTTTTCTAGTCGTTGAGTGTGAATTCTTCAACTTGAGCACAGATTAAAAGCTTGTTCTTGTCATGTTCGAGTGGTGGGTCACTAGTTAGTAGCTTATTCTAACTTAGATTGCAGACCGTTAAACTCGAGCCAGACTAAAATCTTGTACTAGTCTTTGAACACGAACTCTTCAACTTGATGGCGGACAAAAAGCTTATTCTAGTCATCGTTAAGTGTTAGGTCGCTGCTTAGAAGCTTTTGTAACTTAGAGGGCAGACCTTTAAACTTGAGCGCTGACTAAAAGCTTGTTCGGGTTGTTAAGCACGAATTCTCCAACTTCAGCACAGACTAAAAGTGAGTTTTATCAATGGTCAAGTCTTTGGTCTCTAGTTAGAAACTTTTTCCAACGCAGATCGTAGACCTTTAAACTTAAGCACTGACTAAAAGCTTGTTCTAGTTATTGAGGGCAAATTCTTCAATTGAGCGTAGACTGAAAGCTTGTTCTAGTCATGTGAAGTGTTACATGGCTGGTTGGAAGCTTATTCTAAGTTAGATCACAGACCTTTAAACTTATGCGCCGAATAAAACCTGCTCAGTCATTGAGCGTTAATTCTTCAACTTGAGCACAGACTAAAAGCTTGCTCTACTTATGGTGAAGTATTAGGTCGCTAGTTAGAAGCTTGTTCTAAATAAGATCGCAGACCTTTAAACTCAAGCGCTGACTAAAAGCTTGTTTTAGTCTTTCAGCATGAATTTTTCAACTTGACCACAAACTAAAAGCTTGTTATCATCAAGTGTTAGGCCACTAGTTAAAAGGTTTTTCTAACTTTGATTGCAGACCTTTAAACTTGAGCGCTGACTAAAAGCATGCTCTAGTCGTTAAGTGTGAATTCTTCAACTTGAGCACAGACTAAAAGCTTGTTCTAGTCATCGTCAAGTGTTAGGTCGCTAATTAGATGCTTTTTCTAACTTAGATTACAGGCCTTTAAACTTGAGTGCTGACTAAAAGCTTGTTCTAGTCGTTAAGCTTGAATTCTTCAACTCCAGCGTTGACTAAGAGCTTGTTCTGGTCATGGTCAAGTGTTAGGTCGATTGTTAGAAGCTTGTTCTAACTTAGATCGCAGGTCTTTAAACTCAAGCGCTGACTAAAAGCTTGTTCTAGTCTTTGAGCGTGAATTCTTCAAATTGGGCACTGACTAAAAGCTTGTTCTTGTAATGGTCAGGCATTGAAGAATTTGTACTGAAAGACTAGAATAAGCTTTTAGTCAGCGCTTGAATTTAAAGGTCTGCGATCTAAGTTGGAACGAGCTTCTAACCAGCAAGGTAACACTTAACCATGGCTAACACAAGCTTTTAGTTTGTGCTCAAGTTGAACAATTTGTGCTCAAGTCTAGAACAAGCTTTTAGTCAGCTCTCCAATTGAACGATCTGCAACCTAAATCAGAACAAGCTTCTAACTAGCAGCCTAACACTTGACCATGTCTAGAACAAACTCCTAGTCTGTGCTCAAGTTAAAGAATTCAAGCTTAACAGCTAGAACAAGTTTTTAGTCAGAGCTCAAGTTTAAAATTCTGCGATCTAAGTTTGAAAAATGGTCTAACTAGCGACTTAACACTTGACCATAACTAGAACAAGCATTTAGTCTGTGTACAAGTTGAAAATTTTGCGCATAAAGACTAGAATAAGCTTTTAGTCAGTGCTTGAGTTTGAAGGTCTGCGACCTAAGTCAGAACAGCCTTCTAACTTGTGATCTAACACTTGGCCATGACTAGAATAAGCTTTTAATCTTTGCTCAAGTTGAAGAATTTGCATTCATCATCTAAAACAAGCTTTTAGTCAGTGCTCAAGTTTAAAGGTCTGCCATCTACGTTAGAAAAAGTTTCTAACTAGCGACCTAATGCTTGATCATGACTAGATCAAGCTTTTAGTCTCCTCTCGAGTTGAAGAATTAGTGCTTAATGAATAGAACAAGCTTTTGCTCAGCGCTCGAGTCTAAATGCCTGTTATCTAAGCTAGAACAAGCTTCTAACTAGTGACTTAATATGCTTGACCATGACCAGAATAGGCTTTTAGTCTGCACTCCAGTTAAAGAATTCGTGCTCAACGACTAGTACAGGCTTTTGGTCAACGATCAAGTTTAAAGGTTTGCGATCTAATATAGAGAAAGCTTCTAACTAGCGGCCAAACACTTGACCATGACTAGAGCAAGCTTTTATTCTGCGCCCAAGTTGGAGAATTTGCGCTCAACCTCTAGAGCAGGCTTTTAGTTGGTGCTCGAGTTTAAAGGTATGCGATCTAAATTAGAACAAGCTTCTAACTAGCGACCTAACACTTGAATATAACTAGAACAAGCTTTTAGTCTGTACTCAAGTGGAAGAATTCAAGCTCAACACTAGAACAAGCTTTTAGTCAGCGCTCAAGTTTAAAGGTCTGTGATCTAAGTTAGAACAAGCTTCTAACCAGCCACGTAAAAATTGACCATGACTAGAACAACTCTTAGTCTGCGCTCAAGTTGAAGAATTTGCCCTCAATGACTAGAACAAGCTTTTAGTCTGGCTCGAGTTTAACAGTCTGCCGTCTATGATAGAACAAGCTTCTAACTAATGATCTAACCTTTGACGATGACCAGAGCAAGCTTTTGGTCAGTGCTTGAGTTTAAAGGCCGGCGATTTAAGTTAGAACAGGCTTCTAACTGGAGACCGAACACTTGATCATGGCTACAACAGGCTTTTAGTCTGTGCTCAAGTTAAAGAACTCGTGCTTGACGACTAGAACAGGCTTTTAGTCCGCGCTCAAGTTTAAATGTTTGCGATCTAAGCTTGAAAAAGGGGCTAACTAGTGACCTAACAGCTGACCATGACTAGAACAAGCTTTTAGTCAGTGCTCAAGTTGAAGAATTTGTGCTCGAAGACTAGAACAAGCTTTTAGTCTGTGCTTGAGTTTAAAGGACTGCGATCTAAGTTAGAACAGGCTTCTAACTTGCGACCTAACACTTGATCATGACTAGAACAAGCTTTTAGTCTTTACTCAAGTTAAAGAATTTGTACTCAATGTATAGAACAAGCTTTTAGTTAGTGCTCAAGTTTGAAGATCTGCGATCTACGTTAAAAAAAGTTTCAAACAAGCGGCTTAACACTTGACCATGACTAGATCCAGCTTTTAGCCTGCTCTCGAGTTGAAGAATTCACACTCAAGGACTAGACCAAGCATTTAGTAAGTTAACAAGTTTAAAGTTCTGCGATCAAAGTTAGAAGAAGCTTTTATCTAGCGACCTATCACTTGACAATGACTAGAACAAACTTTTAGTCTGTGCTCAGGATGAAGAATTCAGTCTAAGACTAAAATAAGCTTTTAGTCAGCGTTCATATTTAAAGGTCCGCGATCTAAGTTAGAAAAAGCTTCTAACCAGCGGCCTAACACTTAACCATGACTAGAATAAGCTTTTCGTCTGTGCTTAAGTTTAAAGGTCCGCGATTTAAGTGAGAAAAAGTTCTAACCAGCCACTTAACACTTGACCATGACTAGAATTAGCTTTTTATTTGCGTTCAAGTTGTAGAATTCGTGCTCAAACACTAGTACAAGCTTTTAATCAATGTTCAAGTTGAAGAATTCACGCTCAACGACTAGAAGAAGCTTTTTGTCAGTGCTCAAGTTTAAGGTTCTGCGATCTAAGTTAGAAAAAGCTTTTAATTAGTGATCTAACACTTGACTTTGACCAGAACAGACTTTTAGTCTGCTCTCAACAATGGGAACAAGCTTTTAGTCAACGTTCAAGTTTAGAGATCTGCGATTTAAGTTTGAAGTTTTTTCTAAGTTGTGATCTGACACTTGGCCATAACTGGAGCAAGCTTTTAGTCTATGCTCAAGTTGAAGAATTCACGCTTAATGACTAGAACAAGCTTTTAGTCAGTGCTCAAGTTTAAAGGTCTGCTATTTAAGTTAGAAAAAGCTCCAAACTAGCGACCTAACACCTGACTGTAAGTAGAATAAGCTTTTAGTATGCGCTCAGGTTGAAGACTTTGTGCTCAAAGACTATAACAAGCTTTTAGTCTGCGCTCGAGTTTGAAGGTCTGCGATCTAAGTTAGAACAAGTTTCTAACTAGTGACCTAACACTCGACTATGGCTAGAACAATCTCTTTGTCTGTACTCAAGTTGAAGCATTCACACTTAATGACCAGGACAGGCTTTTAGTCAGAGCTCAAGTTTAAAGATCTGTGATCTAAGTTAGAAAAACCTGCTAACTCGCGATCTAACACTTGACCTTGACTAGAAAAAATTTTTGTCTGTGCTCAAGTTGAAGAATTCACGCTTAACGACTAGAACAAGCTTTTAGTCAGCGCTTTAGTTTAAAGGCCTACGATCCAGGTTAAAAAACCTTCTAACTAGCGACCTATCACTTGACCAGGACAAGAACAAGCTTTTAGTCAGTGCTCAAGCTGAAAAATTCGCGCTAAAAGACTAGAACAAGCTTTTAGTCAGCTCTTGAGTTTAAAGGTCTGTGATCTAAATCAGAATAGGCTTCTAACTAGCGACCTAACACTTGACCACGGCTAGAATAGGCTTTTAGTCTGCCTCAAGTTCTGAAGAATTCACGCTCAACCACTAGATCCAGTTTTTAGTCAGCGCTCAAGTTTAAAGGACTGTGATCTAAGTTAGAACAAGCTATTAACTTGCTACCTAACACTTGAAGATGACTAGAGAAAGATTTTAGTCTGAGCATAAGTTGAAAAATTTGCTCTCAATGTCTAGAAGAAGCTTTTGGTCAGCGCTCAAGTTTAAAGGTCAGGGATCTAAGTTTGAACAAGCTTCTAACTAGTGACCTAACAGTGTGCTCTTCCGATCTAGTCTGCGCTCAAGTTGAGGAATTTGTCCTCAATAACTAGAACAAGCTTTTAGTCAGCGCTCAAGTTAGAAAAAGGTTCTAACTAGCGGCCTAACACCTAACCATGACTAGAACAAGCTTTTAGTCTGCACTGAAGTTGAAGAATTCGTGCTCAAAGACTAGTGCAAGCTTTTAGTCAGCGCTCGAGTTTAAAGGTCTGTGATCTAAGTTAGAATAAGCTACTACTTAGTGACCCAACACTTGACCGTGACCAGAACAAGCTTTTAGTCTGTGCTCAAGTTGAAGAATTCACGCTCAATGACTTGAACAAGCTTTTAGTATGTGCTCAAGTTTAAAGGTCTACAATCCAAATTGGAACAAGCATCTAACTAGTGACCAAACATTTGACCATGACTGGAACAAGCTCTTACTCTATGCTTAAGTTGAAGAATTTATGCTCAACATCTAGAACAAGCTTTTAGTCAGCGCTCAAGTTCAAAGATCTGCGATCTAAGGCATTAAAAACTTCTAACTAGCAATCTAACACTTGATCATGACCAGAACAAGCTTTTACTCTGCGCTCAGGTTAAATAATTCGTGCTAAACGATGAGAACAAGCTTTTAGTCAGCGTTCAAGTTTAAAGATCTGCGATTTAAGTTAGAATAAGCTTCTATCTAGGGACCTAACACTTGACCATAACTAGAGCAAGCCTTTAGTCTGTGCTCAAGTTGAAGAATTCGCGCTTAACGACTGGAACATGCTTTTAGTGAGCCCTCATGTTTAAAGGTCTGCGATCTAAGTTAGAAAAAGCTCCTCACTAGCGACATAGCACCTGACGATGACTAGAACGAGCGTTTAGTCTGCGCTCAAATTGAAGAATTTGCTCTCAAACACTATAACAAGCTTTTAGTCAGCGCTCACGTTTAAAGATCTGCGATCTAAGTTAGAACAAGCTTCTAACTAGTGACCTAACACTTGACTATGACTGGAACAAGCAATCAGTCTGTGCTCAGGTTGAAGCATTCGCGCTTAACGGCTAGAACAAGCATTCAGTCAGTGCTCTAGTTTAAAGGTATGCGATCTAGGTTAGAAAAACCTGCTAACTAGTGACCTAACACTTGACCATGATCGGAAGAGACAAGCTTTTAGTTAGTGCTGAAAGGCTATAACAAGCTTTTAGTCAGCGCTCGAGTTTAAAGGTCTGCGGTCTAAGTTAGGACAGGCTTCTAACCGGCGACCTAACACTTAACCATGGCCAGAACAAGCTTTTAGTCTGTGCTCAAGTTGAAGAATTTGTGCTCAAAGTCTAGAACAAGCTTTTAGCCAGCTCTCCAGTTTAATGATCTGTGATCTAAGTCAGAACAATCTTCTAACTAGCGGTCTAACACTTGACCATGACTAGAACAAGCTCTTAGTCTGTGCTCAAGTTAAAGAATTCACGCTCAATGATTAGAGCAAGCTTTTAGTCAGTGTTCAAGTTTAAAGATCTGCGATTTAAGTTAGAACAAGCTTCTATCTAGAGACCTAACACTTAGACCATAACTAGAACAAGCCTTTAGTCTGTGCTCAAGTTGAGGAATTCGCGCTTAACGACCAGAACAAGCTTTTAGTCAGCCCTAAGGTTTAAGGGTCTGCGATCTAAGTTAGAAAAAGCTCCTCAATAGCGACATAGTACCTAACGATGACTAGAACGAGCTTTTAGTCTGCACTCAAATTGAAGAATTTGCTCTCAAACACTATAACAAGCTTTTAGTCAGCGCTCACATTTAAAGGTCTGCGATCTAAGTTAGAACAAGCTTCTAACTAGTGACCTAACACTTGACCATGACTGGAACAAGCAATCAGTCTGTGCTCGGGTTGAAGCATTCGCGCTTAACTGCTAGAACAAGCATTTAGTCAGTGCTCTAGTTTAAAGGTTTGCGATCTAAGTTAGAAAACCTGCTAACTAGCGACCTAACACTTAACCATGACTAGAACAAGCAGTTAGTCTGTGCTTAAGTTGAAGAATTCGCACTGAAAGATTAGAACAAGCTTTTAGTCAGTGCTCGAGTTTAAAGGTCGACCTAACACTTAACCATGGTAAGAATAAGCTTTTAGTTTGTGCTCAAGTTGAAGAATTTGTGCTCAAAGTCTAGAACAAGCTTTTAGCCAGCTCCCCAGTTTAATGATCTGTAATCTAAGTCAAAACAATCTTCTAACTAGCAGCCTAACACTTGACCATGACTAGAACAAGCTCTTAGTCTGTGCTCAAATTGAAGAATTCGCGTTGAATGATTAGAGCAAGCTTTTTCTCATAGCTCAAGTTTAAAGGTCTGCGATCTAAGTTAGAAAAAGGGTCTAACTGGCGACTTAATACTTGACCATGACTAGAATAAGCTTTTAATCTGTGCACAAGTTGAAGAATTTGCTCTTAAAGACTAGAACGAGCTGTTAGTCAGTGCTCGAGTTTAAAGGTCCGCGACCTAAGTTAGAACAGCCTTCTAACTTGTGACCAAACACTTGGCCATGACTTTAACAAGCTTTTAGTCGGTGCTCAAGTTGAAGAATTTGCACTCATCATCTAGAACAAGCTTTTAGCCAGTGCTCAAGTTCAAAGGTCTGCAATCTGCATTCGAAAATGTTTCTATCCAGCGACCTAACACTTGACCATGACTCGATCAGGCTTTTCGTCTCCTCTTGAGTTGAAGAATTTGCACTCATCGTCTAGAACAAGTTTTGAGGTCTGCGATCTAAGTTAGAAAAAGCTTATGTTTAGCAACCTGTCACTTGACCATGACTCAAACAAGCTTTAGTCTGCGCTCAAGTTGAAGAATTCACGCTCAACGACTAAAATAAGCTTTTGCTCAGCGCTTGAGTCTAAAGGCTATCTAAGCTAGAACAAGCTTCTAACTAGCGACTTAACGCTTGACCATGACCAGAATAGGCCTTTAGTTTGCACTCAATTTTCAGAATTCGTGCTCAATGACTAGTGCAAGCTTTTAGCCAATGCTCAAGTTTGAAGGTATGTGATCTAAGATAGAGCAGGCTTCTAACTAGTGACCTAACACTTGACCTTGACTAGAGCAAGTTTTTAGTCTGCACCCAAGTTGGCAAATTTGCGCTCAATGTCTAGTGCAGGCTTTCAGTCGACACTCGAGCTTAAAGGTTTGCAATCTAAATTAGAACAAGCTTCTAACAAGCGACCTAACACTTGAACATAACTAGAACAAGCTTTTAGTCTGTGCTCAAGTTGAAGAATTCACGCTCAACGACTAGAACATGCTTTTAGTCAGTGCTCAAGTTTAAAGGTCTGTCATCTAAGTTAGAACAAGCTTCTAACCAGCCACATAACACTTGACCATGACTAGAACAAGCTTTTAGTCTGCGCTCAAGTTGAAGAATTTGCCCTCAACGACTAGAACAAGCGTTTAGTCATAGCTCAAGTTTAAAGGTAGGCCGTCTATGTTAGAACAAGCTTCCAATTAGTGATCTAATGTTTGACGATGGCTAGAACAAGCTTTTTGTCTGTGCTCAGGAGAACAAGCTTTTAGTCAATGCTTGAGTTTGAAGGCCTGCAATTTAAGTTAGAAACCAAATACTTGGCCATGGCTAGAACCGGCTTTTAGTCTGTGCTCAGGTTGGAGAATTCGTGCTTAACGACATGAACAAGCTTTTAGTCACTACTCAAGTTTAAAGGTCCACGATCTAAGTTAGAAAAGGCTTCTAACCAGTGACCTAACACTTGACTATGACTAGAATAAGCTTTTTGTCTGTGCTCAAGTTGAAGAATTCATGCTGAAAGACTAGTCAGCTCTCGAGGTTAAAGGTCTGTGATATAAGTTAGAATACGCTTCTAGCTTGCGACCCGACACTTGATCATGACTAGAACAAGCTTTTCGTCAGTGCTTAAGCTTAACGGTCTACGATCTAAGTTAGAATGAGCTTCTAACTAGAACAAGCTCTTAATCTATGCTCAAGTTGAAGAATTCACGCTCAACAAGTAGAACAATCTTCTAGTCAGCACTTAAATCTAAAGGTCTGCGATCTAATTGGAAAAAGCTTCTAACTAGCGACCTAACACTTGACCTTGCCGAGAACAAACTTTTAGTCTGCGCTCAATGATGAGAACAAGTTTTTAGTCAACACTCAAGTTTAAAGATCTACGATTTAAGTTAAAACAAGCTTCTAACTAGCGATCTAACACTTGACCATAACTAGAACAAGCTTTTAGTCTGTGCTCAAGTTGAAGCATTCGTGCTTAATGACTAAAACAAGCTTGTAGTTAGCACTCAAGTTTAAAGGTCTGCGATCTAAGTTAGAAAAAGCTTTTAACTAGTGACCTAATACCTGACCATGACGGGAACAAGCTCTTAGTCAGCGCACATTTTGAAGAATTCGCACTCAAAGTCTAGAATAAGCTTTTAGTTTTCGCTCGAATTTAAAGGTCTGCGATCTGAGTTAGAACAAGCTTCTAACTAGCGGCCTAACGCTTGACCATAACTAGAACAAGCTTTTAGTCTGTGCTCAGGTTGAAGAATTCACTCTCAACGACTAGAACATGCTTTTAGTCTGCGTTGAAGTTCAAAGGTCTGCGATTTAAGTTAGAAAAAGTTTTTAACTAATGACCTAGTAGCTAACCATGGCTAGAACAAGCTTTTATTCTGTGCTCAATTTGAAAAATTTGTGCTCGAAGACTAGAATAAGCTTTTAGTCAGCGCTCAAGTTTAAAGATCCGCGGTCTATGTTAGAACAAACTTCTGACTAGCGACCTTACGCTTGACCACAGCTAGAACTTGCTTTTAGTTTGCGCTCAGGTTGAAGAATTCGCGCTCAAGTTTAAAGGACTGCAATCTAAGTTAGAACAAACTTCTAACTAGCGGCCTAAAACTTGACCATGACTAGAGAAAGCTTTTAGTCAGTGCTCAAGTTGAAAAATTTGCGCTTAGTTCTAGAACAAGCTTTTGGTTAGCGCTCAAGCGTAAAGGTCAGTGATCTAAGTTGAACATGCATCTAACTGGTGATCTAACACTGGATCATGACTAGAACAAGCTTTTAGTCTGCGCTCAAGTTGAAGACTTCACCCTCAACGACTAGAACAAACTTTTAGTCAGCGCTCAAGTTTAAAGGTCCACGATCTAAGTTTGAAGAAGCTTCTAGCTAGTGACTTAATACTTGACCATGACCAGAACAATCTTTTAGTTTGCGCTGATGTTGAAGAATTCATGTGAAAGACTAGTGCAAGGTTTTAGTCAGCGCTCGAGGTTAAAGGTTTGCGACCTAAGTTAGACTAAGCTTCTAGCTAGCGACTCAACACTTGACCACGACTACAACAAGCTTTTAGCTTGTGCTCAAATTGAAGAATTCACGTAGAATGACTTGAACGACCTTTTGGTCAGCGCTCAAGTTTAAAGGTCTGCGATCTAAATTAGAACAAGCTTCTAACAAGCAACCAAACATTTGACCCCAATGGATCAAGCTTTTACTCGGCACTCAAGTTGAACAATTTACGCACAACGTCTAGAACAAGCTCGAATTTAAAGGTTTGTGATCTAAATTAGAATAAGCTTCTAACTAGCAACCTAACACTTGACTATGACTAGAACAAGCTTTCAGTCTTCGCTCAGGTTGAAGAATTCATGCTAAACGATGAGAACAAGCTTTCAATCAATGATCAAGTTTAAAGATCTGTGATTTAAGTTTGAACAAGCTTCTAACTTGCGATCTAACACTTAACAATAACTAGAACAAGCTTTAAGTCTATGCTCGAGTTGAAGAATTCGCCCTTAACGACAACAAGCTTTTAGTCAGTGCTCAAGTTTAAAGGTCCACGATCTAAGTTGGAAAAACATTCTAACTAGCAGCCTAACATTTGACCATGACCAGAACAAGAATTTAGTCTGTGCTCAAGTTGAAGAATTTGCGCTCAAAGACTAGAACAAGCTTTATGTCAGTGCTCAAGTTTAAAAGAATGCGATCTAAGTTAGAACAAGCCTCTAACATACGACCTGACACTTGGCCATGACTAGAACAAGCTTTTAGCCTTTGCTCAAGTTGACGAATTTGCACTCAATGTCTAGAACAAGCTTTTTGTCAGTGCTCCACTTTAAACGTCTGCGATCTACGTTAGAAAAAGTTTTTAACTAGTGACTTAACACTTGACTAAGACAAGATCAAGCTTTTAGTCTGCTCTCGAGTTGTGGAATTTGCAGTCAACGACTAGAACTAGCTTTTATTCAGCACACAAGTCTGAAGGTTTGCGATCAAAGTTAGAAAAAGCTTCTATCTAGCGACCTATCACTTGACCATGACTAGAACAAGCTTTTAGCCTGTGCTCAAGTTGAAGAATTAGCGTTCAAAGACTAGAGCAAGCTGTGAGTCAGCGCTCGAGTTAAAGGCCTTCTATCTAAGCTAGAACTAGCTTCTAACTAGTGACTTAACGCTTGACCATGACTAGAACAGGCTTTTAGTCTGCACTAAAATTCAAGAATTCGTGCTTAGTGACTAGTACATGCTTTTAGCTAGTGCTCAAGTTTAAAGGTTCGCGATCTATGATAGAGCAAGCTCCTAACTAGTGACCTAACACTTGGCCATGACTAGAGCAACCTTTTAGCCTACGCTCAAGTTGGAGAATTGGAGCTCAACATCCAAAGCAAGCCTTTATCGATGCTTCAAGTTTAAAGGTCTGTGATCTAAGTCTAAACAAGCTTCTAACTCACGGCCAAACACTTGACCATAACCAAAACAAGCTTTTTGTCTTTGTTCAAGTTGAAGAATTTGCACTCAACGTCTAGAGAAAGCTTTTAGAAGTGCTCAAGTTTAAAGGTCTGCAATCTACGTTAGAAAAAGTTTCTAACTAGCAGCCTAACACTTGACCATAACCAGATCAAGTATTTAGTCTGCTCTCGAGTTGAAGAATTCGTGCACAATGACTAGAATAAGCTTTTAGTCAGCGCACAAGTTTAAAGGTTTGCGACTAAGTTCGAAAAAGCTTCTATCCAGCGACCTGTCACTTGACCATGACTAGAACAAGCTTTTAGCTTGTGCTCAAGTTGAAAAATTAGCGCTCCAAGACTAGAACAAGCTTTTGCTCAGTGCACCAGTATAAAGGCCTACTATCTAAGCTAGAACAAGCTTCTAACTAGCGGCTTAACACTAGGCCATGACCATAACAGGCTTTTAGTCTGCACTCAAGTTTAAGAATTCGTGTTTAACGACCAGTGCAAGTGTTTAGTCAACGCTCAAGTTTAAAGGTATGTGATCTAAGATAGAGCAAGCTTCTAACTAGCAACCAAACACTTGACCATGACTAGAGCAAGCTTTTAGTCTACGCCCAAGTTGGAGAATTTGCACTCAATGTCTAGAGCAAACTTTTAGCCTGTGCTCGCGCTCGAGCTTAAAGGTCTCCAATCTAAGTTAGAACAAGCTTCTAACTAGCGACCGAACACTTAACCATAACCAAAACAAACTTTTAGTCTTTGTTCAAGTTGAAGAATTTGTACTCAACGTCTAGAACAAGCTTTTAGTACGTGCTCAAGTTTAAAGGTCTGTAATCTACGTTAGAAAAAGTTTCTAACTAACGGCCTAACACTTGACCATGACTAGATCAAGTATTTAGTCTACTCTCGAGTTGAAGAATTCGCACTCAACGACTAGAACAAGCTTTTAGTCAGCGCACAAGTTTAAAGGTCTGCGATCTAAGTATGAAAAAGCTTCTATCTAGCGACCTGTCACTTGACCATGACTAGAACACGCTTTTAGTCAGTGCTAGTTTAAAGGCCTATGATCTAAGTTACAACAAGCTTCGAACTAGCCACGTAACACTTGACCATGACTAGAACAAGCTTGTAGTCTGTGCTCAAGTTGAAGAATTTGCCCTCAATGACTATAACAATCTTTTACTCATAGCTCAAGTTTAAAGGTCTGCCGTCTATGTTGTAGCAAGCTTCTAACTAGTCATCGAATGTTTGACCATGACTAGAATAAGCTTTCGGTCTGTGCTCAGGTCGAAGAATTCGCGCTCAACGGTGAGAACAAGCTTTTAGTCAGTGCTTTAGTTTAAAGGCCTGCGATCTAAGTTAGAACAAGCTTTTAACTAGACCAAACACTTGACCATTGGAACAGGCTTTTAGTCTCTACTCAAGCTGGAGAATTCACGATTAGCGACTAGAACCAGCCTTTAGTTAGCGGTTGAGTTTAAAGGTCTGCGATCTAAGTTAGAACAAGCTTCTAACTAGCGACCTAACACTTGACGACGGCTAGAACAAGCTTTTAGTCTGCGCTCAAGTTGAAGAATTCGCGGTGAATCACTAGAAGAAGCATTTAGTCAGTGCTTAAGTTTAAAGGTCTGCGATCTAGCATAGAGCAAGCTTCTAACTAGCGATTTAACATTTGACCAGGACTAGAGCAAGCATTTAGTCTGCGCTTAAGTTGAAGAATTCGTGCTCAACGAGTAGAACAAGCTTTTAGTCGGCACTCAAGTTTAAAGAACTATGATCTAAGTTAGAATAAGCATCTAACTAGCGGCCTAACCCTTGACCATGACTGGAGAAAGCTTTTAGTCAGCGCTCCAGTTGAGCAATTTGCGCTCAACGTCTAGAACAAGCTTTTTGTCGGCGCTCAAGTACAAAGGTCAGCGATCTAAGTTTGAACAAGCATCTAACTAGCGACCTAACACTTGACCATGACTAGAATAAGCTTTTAGTCTGTGCTCAAGTTGAAGAATTTGCCCTCAACGACAAGAACAAGGTTTTAGTCATCCCTCCAGTTTAAAGGTCCACAATCCAATTTAGAAAAAGCTTCTAGCTAGCAACCTAACGCTTGACCATGACTAGAACAAGCTTTTAGTCTGTGCAGAAGTTGAAGAATTCATGCTCAAAGACAAGTGCAAGCTTTTAGTCAGTGCTCGAGGTTAAAGATCTGCGATCTAAGATGGAGCAAGCTTCTAACGAGCGACCTAACACTTGACCATGACTAGCGCGAGCTTTTAGTCCGTGCTCACCTTGGAGAATTTGCGCTCAATGTCGAGAGCAAGAATTTAGTCAGTGCTCAAGTTTAAAGGCCTACGATCTAAGTTAGAAAAGCTTCTAACTAGCGACCTAACAGTTGACCATAACAAGAACAAGCTTTTAGTCTTTGCTCAAGTTGAATTCACGCTCAACGACTCGAACAAGCTTTTAGCTAATGCTCAAGTTTAAAGGTCTACAATCTAAGTTTATTACAAGCTTCTAATTAGCCACGTAACCCCTGACCATAACTAGAACAAGCTTTTAGTCTTTGCTCAAGTTGAAGAGTTTGCCCTCAACGACTAGAACAAGCCTTTAGTCGTAGCTCAAGTTTAAAGGTCTGCCATCTATGATAGAACAGGCTTCTAAGTAGTGATCTAATTTTTAACGATGACTAGAACAAGCTTTAGTCTCTACTCATGCCAGAGAATTCACACTCAACGACAAGAACAAGCCTTTAGCCAGCGCTTGAGTTTAAGGGCATGCGATTTAAATTAGAACAAACTTCCAACTGTAGACCAAACACCTGACCATGGCTAGAATGTTTTAGTCTATGCTCATGTTGGAGAATTTGTGCTTAACAAATAGAACAAGCTTGTCATCAGAGCTCAAGTTTAGAGGTCCGCGATCTAAGTTAGAAAAGCTTCTAACCAGCAACCTAACACTTGTCCATGACTAGAACAAGCATTTAGTCTGTGCTCAAGTTGAAAAATTTGCGCTCAAAGACTAGAACAAGCTTTATGTCAGTGCTCAAGTTTAAAAGACTGCGATCTAAGTTAGAACAAGCCTCTAACATACGACCTGACACTTAGCCATGACTAGAACAAGCTTTTAGCCTTTGCTCAAGTTGAAGAATTTGCACTCAATGTCCAGAACAACCTTTTAGTTAGTGCTCCACTTTAAACGTCTGTGATCTACGTTAGAAAAAGTTTCTAACTAGCGACTTAACACTTGACCATGACGAGATCAAGCTTTTAGTCTGCTCTTGAGTTGTGGAATTCGCACTCAACGACTAGAACTAGCGTTTATTCAGCTCACAAGTCTGAAGGTCTGCGATCAAAGTTAGAAAAAGCTTCTATCTAGCGACCTATCACTTGACCATGACTAGAACAAGCTTTTAGTCTGTGCTCAGGTTGAAGAATTAGCGTTCAAAGACTATAGCAAGCTGTTAGTCAGCGCTCGAGTTTAAAGGCCTTCTATTTGAGCTAGAACCAGTTTCTATCTAGTGACTTAACGCTTGACCATGACTAGAACAGGCTTTTAGTCTGCACTTAAATTCAAGAATTCACGCTTAATGACTAGTACATGCTTTTAGCTAGCGCTTAAGTATAAAGGTTCGCGATCTATGATAGAGCAAGCTCCTAACTAGCGACCTAACACTTGGCCATGACTAGAGCAACCTTTTAGCCTACGCTCAAGTTGGAGAATTGGAGCTCAACATCCAAAGCAAGCTTTTAGTCAACGCTCGAGTTTAAAGGTCTGCAATCTAAGTTTGAACAAGCTTCTAACTCGCGGCCAAACACTTGACCGTAACCAAAACAAGCTTTTAGTCTTTGTTCAAGTTGAAGAATTCGCACTCAACGTCTAGAACAAGCTTTTAGTACGTGCTCAAGTTTAAGGGTCTGCAATCTACGTTAGAAAAAGTTTCTAACTAGCGGCCTAACACTTGACCATAACCAGATCAAGTATTTAGTCTGCTCTCGAGTTGGAGAATTCACGCTCAACGACTAGAACAAGCTTTTAGTCAGCGAACAAGTTTAAAGGTCTGCAATCTAAGTTTGAAAAAGCTTCTATCCGGCGACTTGTCACTCGACCATGACTAGAACAAGCTTTTAGCTTGTGCTCAAGTTGAAAAATTCGCGCTCCAAGACTAGAACAAGCTTTTGCTCAGCGCTCCAGTATAAAGGCCTGTTATCTAAGCTAGAACAAGCTTCTAACTAGCGGCTTAACACCGGGCCATGACTAGAACAGGCTTTTAGTCTGCACTAAGTTCAAAAATTTGTGTTCAACGACCAGTGCAAGTGTTTAGTCAATGCTCACGTTTAAAGGTTTGCGATCTAAGATAGAGCAAGCTTCTAGCTAGCAACCAAACACTTGACCATGACTAAAGCAAGCATTTAGTCTGCGCCCAAGTTGGAGAATTTGCAGTCAACGTCTAGAGCAAACTTTTAGTCTGCGCTCAAGCTTAAAGGTCTCCGATCTAAGTTAGAACAAGCTTCTAACTAGCGACCTAACACTTGACCATAACTAAAACAAGCTTTTAGTATGTGCTCAAGTTGAAGAATTCACGCTCAACGACTAGAACACGCTTTTAGTTAGTGCTAGCTTAAAGGCCTTTGATTAGAACAAGCTTCGAACTAGCCACGTAACACTTGACCATGACTACAACAAGCTTGTAGTCTGTGCTCAAGTTGAAGAATTTGCCCTCAATGACTAGAACAAGCTTTTACTCATAGCTCAAGTTTAAAGGTCTACCGTCTATGTTGGAACTAGCTTCTAACTAGTGATCGAATGTTTGACCATGACTAGAACAGGCTTTCGGTCTATGCTCAAGTCGAAGAATTTGCGCTTAATGGTGAGAACAAGCTTTTAGTCAGCGCTTTAGTTTAAAGGCCTGGGATTTACATTAGAATAAGCTTCCAACTAGACCAAACACTTGACCATTGGAACAGGCTTTTAGTCAATGCTCAAGTTGGAGAATTCGTGCTTAGCGACTAGAGCAAGCTTTTAGTCAGAGCTGAAGTTTAAAGGTCCGCGATCTAAGTTAGAATAAACTTCTAACCAGCGACCTAACACTTGACCATGACTAGAATAAGCTTTTGGCCTATGCTCAAGTTCAAGAATTTGTGCTGAAAGACTAGTACAAGCTTTTAGTCGGCGCTCGAATTTAAAGGTTTGCGATCTAAATTAGAATAAGCTTCTAACTAGCAACATAACACTTGCCCATGACTAGAACAATCTTTCAGTCTTCGCTCAGGTTGAAGAATTCGTGCTAAACGATGAGAACAAGCTTTCAATCAACGATCAAGTTTAAAGATCTGTGATTTAAGTTAGAACAAGCTTCTAACTTGCGATCTAACACTTGACATTAACTAGAACAATCTATAAGTCTGTGCTCGAGTCGAAGAATTCACACTTAAAAGACAACAAGCTTTTAGTCAGCGCTCAACTTTAAAGGTCCACGATCTAAGTTGGAAAAATGGTCTAACTAGCGGCCTAAAACTTGACCATGACTAGAACAAGCATTTAGTCTGTGCTCAAGTTGAAGAATTTGCACTCAAAGACTAGAACAAGTTTAAAAGACTGCGATCTAAGTTAAAACAGGCTTCTAACTTACGACCTGACACTTAGCCATGACTAAAACAAGCTTTTAGCCTTTGCCCAAATTGAAGAATTTGCACTCATTGTCTAGAACAAGCTTTTAGTCAGTGCTCCACTTTAAACGTCTGCGATCTACATTGGAAAAAGTTTCTAACTAGCGACTTAACACTTGACCATGACAAGATCAAGCTTTTAGTCTGCTCTCGAGTTGTGGAACTCGCACTCAACGACTAGAACTAGCTTTTAGTCAGCTCACAAGTTTGAAGGTCTGCGATCAAAGTTAGAAAAAGCCTCTATCTAGTGACATATCACTTGACCATGACTAGAACAAGCTCTTAGTCTGTGCTCAAGTTGAAGAATTCGAGTTCAAAGACTAGAGCAAGCTGTTAGTCACCACTCGAGTTTAAAGGCCTTCTATCTAAGCTAGAACCATCTTCTAATTAGTGACTTAACGCTTGACCATGACTAGAACAGGCTTTTAGTCTACACTCAAATTCAAGAATTCACGCTTAATGACTAGTATATGCTTTTAGCTAGGGCTCAAGTTTAAAGGTCCGCGATCTATGATAGAGCAAGCTCCTAACTAGCGACCTAACACTTGGCTATGACTAGAGCAACCTTTTAGTCCACACTCAAGTTTGAGAATTGGAGCTCAACATCCAAAGCAAGCTTTTAGTCGACGCTCAAGTTTAAAGGCCTGCGATCTAAGTTGAACAAGCTTTTAACTAGCGGCCAAATACTTGACTATAACCAAAACAAGTTTTTAGTCTTTGTTCATGTTTAAGTTAGAACAAGCTTCCAACTGGAGACCAAACGCTTGACCATGGTTAGAACGGGCTTTTTGTCTGTGCTGAAGTTGGAGAATTCGCGCTTAATGACTAGAACAAGGTTTTAATCAGCGCTTAAGTTTAAAGGTCCGCGATCTAAGTTAGAAAAGGCATCTAATCAGCAACCTCACACTTGACCATGACTAGAATAATTTTTTTGTCGGCGCTCAAGTTGAAGAATTTGCACTCAATGTCTAGAGCAAGCTTTTAGTCAGCGCTCGAGTTTAAAGGTCGATGATCTAAGTCAGAACAAGCTTCTAACTAGTGACCTAACACTTGATCATAACTAGAGCAAGCTCTTAGTCCATGCTAAAGTTGAAGAATTCACGTCAACGACTAGAACAAGCTTTTAGTCAGCGCTCAAGTTAAAAGGTCCGCAATCTAAGCTAGAAAAAGCTTCTAACTAGCCACTTAACACTTGACCACGACTAGAACAAGCTTTTAGTCTGCGCCCAAGTTGGAGAATTTGCGCTCAATGTCTAGAGCAAGCTTTTAGTCAGTGCTCAAGTTTGAAGGTCTACGATCTAAGTTAAAACAAGCTTCTAACTAGTGACCTATTACTTGATCATAACTAGAACAAGCATTTAGTCTGTGCTAAAGTTGAAGAATTCATGCTCAAAGACTAGAACAAGCCTTTAGTCAGCGCTCAAGTTTAAAAGTCTGCAATCTAAGCTAGAAAAGCTTCTAACTAGAGACCTAACACTTGACCATGACTAGAACAAGCTTTTAGTCTGTGCTCAAGTTGAAGAATTTGCCCTCAACGACTAGAACAAGGTTTTAGTCAGCGCTCAAGTTTAAAGGTCCGCGATCCAATTTAGAAAAAGCTTCTAGCTAGCGGCCTAACACTTGACCATGACTAGAACAAGCTTTTAGTCTGTGCACAAATTGAAGAATTCACGCTCAACGGCTTGAACAAGCTTTTAGTCAGCGCTCAAGTTTAAAGGTTTACGATCTGAGTTAGAATAAGCTTCTAACTAGCGACCAAACATTTGATCATGACTGGAACTAGCTTTTAGTCTGCGTTCAAGTTGAAGAATTCATGTTCAACGAGTAGAACAAGCTTTTTGTCAGTGCTCAAGTTTAAAGGTCTACGATCTAAGTTAGTGTTCAAGTTGAAGAATTCACGATGAAAGACTGGAACAAGCTTTTAGTCAGCGCTTGAGTTTAAAGGTCAGCGATCCAAGTTAAAACAGGCTTCTAACTAACAACCTAACACTTGACCACGGCTAGGAAAAGCTTTTAGACGGCGTTCAAGTTGAAAAATTCATGCTCGATGACCAGAACAAGCTTTTAGCCAACGCTCAAGTTTAAAGGACTGCGATCTAAGTTAGAAAAAGCTTCTAACTAGCGACTTAACACCTGACCATTACTAGAGAAAGCTTTTAGTCTGTGCTCAAGTTGAAAAATTTGAGCTCAACGTCTAGAACAAGCTTTTGATCAACGTTCAAGTTTAAAGGTCAGCGATCTAAGTTTGAACAAGCTTATAACTATCGACCTAAACCTGACCAAGACTAGAGCAAGCTTTTAGTCTGCTCTCAAGCTGAAGAATTTGCCCTCAACGATGAGAACAAGCTTCTAGTCAGAGCTCAAGTTAAAGGTCCCCAATCTAAGTTTGAAAATGCTCCTAGCCAGTGACCTAACACTTGACCATGACTATGAAAAGTTTTTACTCTACCCTAAAGTCGTAGAATTCGTGCCCAAAGACTAGTGCAAGCTTTTAGTTAGCACTTGAGTTTAAAGTTCTGCTATCTAAGTTAGAATAAGCTTCGAGCTACAAACTCAAAACTTGACCATGACTAGAAAAAGCTTTTAGTCTGTGCTCATGTTGAAGAATTCATGTACAACGACTTGAACAAGCTTTTAGTCAGCGCTCAGATTTAAAGGTCTGCAATTGAAGCTAGAAAAAGCTTCTAACTAGTGACCTAACACTTGACCATGACTAAAACAAGCTTTTTGTCTGTGCTGAAGTTGAAGAATTCACGCTCAAAGACTAGTGCAAGGTTTTAGTCAGTGCTTGAGTTTAAAGGTCGGCGAAACGACTAAGCTTCTAGCTAGTGACCTAACACTCGACCATGGCTAGAACAAGCTTTTAGTCTACTCAAGTTGAAGAATTGACGCGCAAAGACTGGAACAAGCTTTTAGCCAGCGCTGAAGCTTAAAGTTCTGCGATATGAGATAGAACAAGCTCTTAACTAGTGGCTTAACACTTGACAATTACAAGAGAAAAGTTTTAGTCTGTGCTCAAGTTAAAAAATTTGCGCTCAATGCCTAGAACAGGCTTTTGATCGGCGCTCAAGTTTAAGGTCAGCGATCTAAGTTTGAACAAGCTTCTGACTAGAGTCCTAACACTTGACCATGACTAGAACAAGCTTTTAGTCTGTGCTCAGGTTGAAGAATATGCCCTCAACGACTATAACAAGCTTCTAGTCTGTGCTCAAGTTAAAGACCCGCAATCTAAGTTATAAAAAGCTTCTAACTAGCGACTTAACACTTGACCATGACTAGAACAAGCATTTAGTCTGCCCTGAAGTTGAAGAATTCATGGTCAAAGACTAGTGCAAGCCTTTAGTCAGTGCTCGAGTTTAAAGATATGCTATCTAAGTTAGAATAAGCTTCTAGCTACCGGCCCAAAACTTGACCATGACTACAACAAGCTTTTAGTCTGTGCTCAAGTTGAGGAATGCACGTTCAACGACTTGAACAAGCTTTTAGTAAGCACTCAAGTTTAAAGGTCTGCGATCTAAGTTAGAACAAGCTTCTAACTAGCGACCAAACATTTGACCATGACTAGAACAAGCTTTTAGTCTGTGCTCAAGTTGAAGAATTCACGCTCAACAACTTGAACAAGCATTTAGTCAGCACTCAAGTTTAAAGGTCTGCGATCCAAATTAGAAAAACACTCTAACTAGGGACCTAACACTTGACGATGACAAGAATAAGCATTTATTCTGTACTCAAGTTAAAGAATTTGCACTGAAAGACAAGAACGAGATTTTAGTCAATGCCCAATTTTAAATGTCTGTGATCTAAGTTAGAATAGGCTTCTAACTGGCAACCAAACACTTGACCATGTCTAAAACAAGCTTTTAGTCTGAGCCCAAGTTGAAGAATTTGCGCTCAATGACTAGAACAAGCATTTAGTCAGTGCTCAAGTTTAAAGGCGTGCGATCTAAGATGGAGCAAGCTTCTAACTAGCGACCTAACACTTGACCATAACTAGAACAAACTTTAAGTCTGTGCTGAAGTTGAAGAATTCATGCTCAAAGACTAGTGCAAGGTTTTAGTCAGCGCTCGAGTTTAAAAGTCTACGATCTAAGTTCTAGCTAGCGACCTACCACGCGACCATGACCAGAACAAGCTTTTAGTCCACTCAAGTTGAAGAATTCATGCCCAACGATTTGAACAAGCTTCTAGTCAGCGCTCAAGTTTAAAGGTCTGCGATCTGAGTTAGAACAAGCTCCTGACTAGCGGCTTAACATTGACCATTACAAGAGAAAGTTTTTAGTCTGCCCTCAAGTTGAAAAATTTGCGCTTAACGCCTAGAACAGGCTTTTGATCGGTGCTCAAGTTTAAAGGTGCTGATCTAAGTTTGAAAAGTTTCTAACTAGCGACCTAACACTTGACTATGACTAGAATAAGCATATAGTCTACGCTCAAGTTGAAGAATTTGCCCTCCACGACTAGAACAAGCTTCTAGTCAGTGCTCAAGTTAAAGGCCCACGATCTATGCTAGAAAAAGCTTCTAACTAGCGACCTAACACGTGACCATGACTGGAACAAGCTTTTAGTCTGCCTTGAAGTTGAAGAATTCGTGCTCAAAGACTAGTGCAAGCTTTTAGCCAGCGCTCGAGTTTGAAGGTCTACTATCCAAGTTAGAACAAGCTTCTAGCTACCAACCCAACACTTGACCATGACTAGACAACCTCTTAGCTGTGCTCAAGGTGAAGAATTCACTCTCAACGACTTGAACAAGCTTTTAGTCAGCACTCAAAGTTAAAGGTCTGTGATATAAGTTAGAACAAGCATCTAACTAGCGACCAAACATTTGACCATGACTGGAACAAGCTTTTAGTGTGTGCTTAAGCTGAAGAATTGATGCGCGACTAGAGCAAGCTTTGTTTCAGCTCTCAAGTTTAAAGCTTTGCGATCTAAGTTAGTGTTCGAGTTGAAGAATTTGAGCTGAAAGACTAGAACAAGCTTTTAGTCAGCGCTCAATTTTAAAGGTCTGCGATCTAAGTAAGAACAACCTTCTAACCTGTAGCCTAACACTTGACCATCACTGGAACAAGATTTTAGTCTGTGCTTAAGTTGAAGAATTCACGCTGAAAGACTAGGACAAGCTTTTAGTCTGTGCTCAAGTTGAAGAATTCACGCTCAATGACAAGAACAAGTTTTTAGTCAGCGCTCAAGTTTAAAAGACTGTGATTTAAGTTTGAGCAAGCTTCTAACTACTGACCTAACACTTGATCATTACTAGAGAAAGCTTATAGTTTGTGCTCAAGTTGAAAATTTTGTGCTCAACGCCTAGAACAGGCTTTTGATCGGCGCTCAAGCTTAAAGGTCAGTGATCTAAGTTTGAACAAGCTTCTAACTAGCAACCTAACACTTTACCATGACTAGAACAAGCTTTTAGTCTGTGCTCAAGTTGAAGAATGTGCCCTCAACGACTAGAACAAGCTTCTAGTCAGCGCTCAATTTAAAGGTCCGCGATCTAAGTTAGAAAATCTTCGAACTAGTGACCTAACACTTGACCATGACTAGAACAAGCTTTTAATATGCCTTGAAGTTGAAGAATTCATGCTCAAAGACTAGTGCAAGCTTTTAGTCAGTGCTCAATTTAAAGGTCCGCGATCTAAGTTAGAAAATCTTCGAACTAGTGACCTAACACTTGACCATGACTAGAACAAGCTTTTAATATGCCTTGAAGTTGAAGAATTCATGCTCAAAGACTAGTGCAAGCTTTTAGTCAGTGCTCAATTTAAAGGTCCGCGATCTAAGTTAGAAAATCTTCGAACTAGTGACCTAACACTTGACCATGACTAGAACAAGCTTTTAATATGCCTTGAAGTTGAAGAATTCATGCTCAAAGACTAGTGCAAGCTTTTAGTCAGTGCTCAATTTAAAGGTCCGCGATCTAAGTTAGAAAATCTTCGAACTAGTGACCTAACACTTGACCATGACTAGAACAAGCTTTTAATATGCCTTGAAGTTGAAGAATTCATGCTCAAAGACTAGTGCAAGCTTTTAGTCAGTGCTCAATTTAAAGGTCCGCGATCTAAGTTAGAAAATCTTCGAACTAGTGACCTAACACTTGACCATGACTAGAACAAGCTTTTAATATGCCTTGAAGTTGAAGAATTCATGCTCAAAGACTAGTGCAAGCTTTTAGTAGTGCTCGGGTTTAAAGGTTCGCTATCTAAGTTAGAATAAGCTTCTAGCTACCGACCCAACACTTGACCATGACTGCTTAGGTTGAAGAATTCACGCTCTGCTCAAGTTTAAAGGTCGGCGATCTAAGTTATAACAAGCTTCTAATTAGCGACCAAACATTTGA
>CAVNYN010280840.1:0-82959 GCA_963692815.1 Nyctanthes arbor-tristis | reverse complement strand
TTTTTTGGGTGGGGGGGGGGGAAGGGGGTTGGGGGAGCGTGGCTAAATGAAATGTGACAATTATTTGCTTTGTCAGTCATTGTCTAGCTTATGTTGTATAAATTCACAAAACAATGAAGAAAGATCGATAAATTAGTTGCAGTATGTGCCACACATAGTATACAACACTTTTAGGTCGAAAATTTAGTTGCATCTATTGTCCTTTGCAGTTCTCCAAGTAATCATAAACAGAAATATGTAAAGAGAATCACTGCTTTGCCAGGTGACTGGATCAATATCTCTTCTACTTATGATGCTGTGATGATTCCTGAAGGGCATTGTTGGGTGGAGGGAGACAATCCAGCTTGTAGCATGGACTCGAGATCCTTTGGTCCGGTATGTAACAAAGACCATCTATGAATTACCCCAATAGTTTAGTAGGTAATGTTGATGGAAGGCCCTGGTCAGTTATCTTAGTACAAGTTGGAAATTCCGAAGTGCCTGGAGTATGGTTTTTGTAGTCTAATCGAATTATGATCTAACCAGCCACATTCAAGGGTGAACCTATGTTTATCAAGTAAAATAATGATTTGATCAAGACTACAAAAACATGCTCCAGGAACTTTTATTTTTAATACTTATTATTGTTCTATTTTCATTTTAACATACATACAAGAATCCATATCTGCAGCCAACTAAATCATGTCTGAAACAAACATGGGATGGGACTGCTATAGTAAATTTTGTATATTGTGTCAGAAATTGACATATATGTGATGGTAAAATATAAACTTAATTTAGTAAATATGAGGCACTGAATGATGAAATGTAGTCTCCTAAAAGAGTTGATCCTTTTTATTTTTTATTTTTTGTTCTTTATTCTTTATATGTCAATTTAGAATTTGCCAACAGACAGTGATCGAAAATGAACAGAAGCAACCAACATCACTTTGCTTCCCCATGTTGTTTTGGGGTTGCAATAAAAACGCTAAGCTATCATTTTGTTAATACTAATATGTTGTGAAACACATATATTCATTTGATACTTAGTAAATTAAAAGGTAGAGCTATAACTTGAAATGATTAAAATCCTGATATGATTATGATCTAAAAGAGTATATGCTGATGTTGTGATTTTTTTATTCTTGACTTGGATACGGTTTTCTTTATCAGATACCTCTTGGTTTGATTTGTGGAAGGGTTACCCATGTTGTCTGGCCACCTAACAGAATAGGTAAAGTCGAACGAAAGATAACGGCGGACGGATTGTCCTTCTGATTGTGTCAAGACTTAACGAGTACTGTTTCATCTTTCAAAAGACTATTAAGTTGATCATATCACACATGACATCCGCACAGATGCAACATTTAATTAATTGGATTTGAGCAACTCCGAACTTTCTTTTGTGATTTTCACCAGTTTGATTTAGCTCTATATTCCGTTTTTTAATGTTTATTCGTCATAAATTATGAACTATTTGGCATCAGAAATCTCTTCCATTTTTTCATAAAATAGACTGGTTGAATTATGCGAGTTTTTTTTCTTTATTACGTAGCACGTCTACATCGGCGCTACATAAATTAGTGCAATGAAGTAGTTAGGAATGAAGATGATACATCATCATACAAGTATGTACTTGGTTATATGTATATATGGTTACTTTTTATTCACATTCAATGTCAACTGCCCTCGTAAATTACACCTTTCGAAAAAAAAAAAAATTTACTATCAATGACAATTTTGTCAAATACCTATTCACATTCAATGTAGAGTGCCCTCGTAAATTACACCTTTCAAAAAAAAAAAAAAATTTTTTACCATCAGTGACAATTTTGTCAAACACCATTAGATATACTAGTACTTTGTTACGTTGAGGTACATCAAACAAAAATGCTTAGGATAATGAATGCATAAAATTGAGTATGCTGCAGGGGGTATTCTTTTAAGGAGATTAATAAGTTGGATATACATAACTGATTGGTATAAATAGTAAAAGCATCTTCAATGAGTTGTTTTCAAAAAATGTAATGTTAGTTAGTATTACTGATATTTGACATTATATCTAAGTGACATTAAATAATAAGTTGAAGTAAGTGTGTTCTTTATTTATTCATTTAATTATGCATGTGTGCATATGTGTCAAATATCTGAACTACAAGCATCTTACATTTGTAGTTTAGATGTGTGTCACATCTTGCGCCCTTGCATAATAACATGTATGCGTGTGTAAAATAAAATTTTTTATCATTTAATGTCATATTGGAGTCACATTGGATGACACTTAGATTAGTACCAAGTACTACTGGTACTATATAGCATTATTATTTTCAGAAGGTAGGCTTAAGACTCAACACTTGTATTTTTTTTCAAGCTTTTTTCACGCATTGGGCGTTCTAAATTTGTAGTCGTTTTTTTTTTACTCTCTCCTTCTCAAAAAGATAATTCACTATTCTATTTTCGTATGTCTCAAAAAAATAGTCTGCTTTCCATATTGAACATGTATTTAATGTTTCATTTTTGCATGTACCCTTAATTAATTATTGTTATTTAACTACTTATGCATTGAAAATATTTCAAACAATTAATGACACAAGGGTATATCTGAAAATATATGGGAAAATAAAATAAAACTAAGTGGATGTTTGATTCTCTTTTTGAAAGTGACTTATAAAAAGAAATTATAAGTTGGTGAAATAAGTGGTGAAATTTAAAATTTGTGGTTATAAATGAGTAGTTGTCAAATCAATAGTCAAATCAGTAGTAAGTGACTTATAAAGAGATATATTAAAAGAAGATCAAACAAGCTCTAAATGTTTTAACCACATTACTTACTAATCTTTAATCCACATAAAATTACTTACTGAACTATTTTTGTAGGACGGAGGGAGTAATAGGCAAGGTGTAATATTTTCGAAAACCTTGTCAATGAGGCTAATAAATTGCTTTTGAGTTGGCAGTTAATAAATGCACTGATTGAAGAGAAAACATCATGAATAAAAATTTTGGATCGGGAAGAAAGAAAGTCAAGCGTCGAATTGAAGTGTAAACAAATTGGAATGCTTGTTATTTTCAATTTTCATTCCTCTAGTCGTCTAGGTGAAAGTCGCATGAATTTCATTTAAAAAAGTTAGTTGCCAACTGTAAGGAAGTTTTCTGATTGTTTTTGGGTCCTTCTTTTCGCTGTGCCTGTTCCTCGGGCGTTTGGGTAGTCTGAGTCCGTGTTCTGATTGTACCCATTTCTCATTATCAATAAAAGGACCTTTTATTTTGAAAAAAAAAATGTTTTTCTTCTATTCACACACAAATGAGTTATGCTATTTATGTTGAGAATTAAGGTAAATTTTCCAATTACGCCTGTAGGACTATTATTTAAGAAATTTAATGAGATAAGAAAAAATAAAAGAACGAAAACTAATTTACGGATTATCAAAATTTTTCACTATATTATTCAAGTCATTATAACCATATAGAATTTTAGTCACAAATCTACAACCTCCAAGTATTATAAAGAAAAATACTCAAACTTTACAACATCTAATTTTCTACTCTTTGAACAAACCTCAAAGAGTTACAAGAAAAACTCACAAGATGCTAAACTCGCTAATTTTTCTCTCAAAGACTCAAGTCACTCTTGTACATAAAAGAAGAAAAAATACCTCTATTTATAGGTTTCGTTGACCTGGAAGATAAGACAAGACGATTCCTTATATGATTTGGATTCCTTTTCCTCCAAGCATTCTTCTTCTTTTCCTTTTCTTTTTCAACTTTAGATTATTTTTAGCAACATACCCAACAATCTCCACCTTGTCAAAATAAGCCAAAATCTCCATTTTTCCTTTTTCAGCCTTGTATACAATACTTGGGAAATTACCAGGTAAGCTTTTGATACTTTAACAGTCTCATACTCCACCACATGAGTATAACCAATTAGAATTAACAACAAATTCTAAGCATTTCATCGACTCAATGTAGAAATAAACTTGCTAAAATTTGTTGTGCAACTCTCTTGTTGATTTTTCAGAGAGCTCATCAGCCATCGACGTTACTTCAACCACACACCCTATGTCACTGTCAACCAATACCCGTGTGTATATATAACCGCTATAAGTAACAGACATTCTTTGCTATGGCACCTAGTGACACGTCACGGGGATGTACTCACCTACTTTATAGCACATGTCCACCGCCCTCACACCAAGAGAGTCAGATTGTCCAAATCTAAATAGTAGCCGAACTTGCTCCACCTGGATAATATTTTATCACGTGACCAGTCACTATGCAACACCAAATTGCAACAACCACCAGTTCTCAGACGATCCCATTGAGAATTTTTGTATCTACACCAATTCGCAAGTAACTAAACTATTTTTCCAGGTGCAATAAATTTAAAGAACCTCTTACTGGATACACGTCTCCAAATTGACGCCACAGTTCCTTCACAGCAAATACTCGATGAATATTTACAAGAATATTCCTAACTAGATGGAGACACGTCCTGCTTCCAGTCTTCAAATGTAAATCTTCTCAATTACTATCATTCATATTGGTTCTAACAACTTTGTCAAAACATGGGAACGGTTTTCCTTTGAAAGCTTTAAATCGTCCAATCAAAATCAAGAAATTCCAGACTTATTCTAGCCACAAGTCAAACTTGATTCTCACCACTTCGTACGACATATCTTCCTCTGCTACACCTTGAACAAAACATAGCTCTAATACCACTGTTAGGAATTAAGGCAAATTCCCCGGTTATACCCGTAGGACCGTTGTTTAAGAAATTTAATGAAACAACGAAAAATAAAAGAACGAAGACCAATTTAAAGACTATCAAAGCTTTTCACTATATGATTTAAGTTGCTCCAACTATATAGAATTTCACTCACCAACCCACAACCTCCAAGTATTATAAAGAAAAATACCCAAGTTTTACAGCACTTAATTTTCTACTATTTGAACAAATCTCAAAGAGTTACAAGAAAAACTCACAAGATGCTAAATTCGCCAATTTTTCTATCAAAGACTCAAGTCACTCTTGTATATAAAAGAAGAAAAAACATCTCTATTTATAGGTTTTGTTGACTTAGAAGATAAGACAAGACAATTGCTTATATGATTTGGATTCTTTTTCCTCTAAGGACTCTTTTTCTTTTCTTTTTTCTTTTCAACTTTAGATTATTTTTAACAATATACCCAAAAATTTAAACAAAGAGATATATAAAAAGTTTGACAAAATTGACGTATGTTCAGTTCTTATTTTTTAACAGATCATGTGACTTTAGATCAACAGTTATGAGATGAGTTATATGTAAAAAAAGGGCTAAATTCACATGTCCGTTTCTATTGCTCTCTCTGATCAAGATTCTCCTTCTTCCCTTTTATCTAACATTATCTACGTGAATTCAATTCTCCCTCAGTCAATTTACCGTATCTTCGAATTCTAGTACGAGAAAGAAAGTGATATATACTAATTATTTGAAGCAACTTAAACTAAAATAATATCATGGAGACTGCTATAGAACTCACAGTTGTAAAAAAAATAAGAAATCATAAGTATTTTCTCAATTATGATGGAAATTATTGAGATAACTACGTGGGTCACTACATCCAGGGAGCCCACAGTGTGTAAGTTACCCAATGGTCTCTCCTCACATGTGCCTATAACAAAATAATCTCACTATATGTATAGTTAGAGATCATTTTTATATTTTTTCTTGTGTTTTATAATAAACTACTAGTGATCTCTATGAATTTCCTTAAAAAACGACGTGGACTTCTTGTTAAGTAGGCCCATTTTATAAAAATTGTGAGTATACCTAAGTATATCTCTACATATCTAGCGTGGGCTAAGGAAATAGATAGGGCTCTGACGATATCTAATTACACGCCGCCACCTCACCTAAAACAGTCAAGTGGTTCCGTTTGATTGGAAATCTTGGAGATTGTCAGAGTCCGATATGTTTTCTTAGAAATTCAATATCCCGGTATAACTATGTACTCATTTCCTTGAAAATTTTATGGTCTCTATAACAGAACTCACGTTTCTATATACTACCTCTATTTCACAAAAATAGAAAGTAGGTATTTTAGCACAGATTAAAGATTGAAAGGAAGTGTGATTGGAACATGTAATTTTATTTTATTTTTTCACATATGCGATTATATCTCATTACTTGTTTGAAATCATTTTAATACATAGACAGTTGAATATTAATAATTAATTATGGACACGTATGAAAATAAATCATTAAATATATATTTAATATGATAAATGAAATATTTTTTTGGGGACGGACAAAAAAAATAGTATTTTTGGTTTTTGGGACGGAGGGAGTAAAAAAAAGTCCCCTAAGTGTGACACATTTTTCTTTTTCTCCCTCTCTTCTTCTTTCTTCTGCCACGCGGCCCTAAACTCAACATTTGCTGAGCCCCTCCCAATTCCCAACTCTGTCATGGCATGCTTGCGGGATTGAATCGAATTCAATTAACAGAAGCTTCTTCAACATTTGTCTCTATTTACAGCATCATCACAAGCGACACCCCCACTCCACTACTATAAACATGGGTTTGCGAAATGCATTTCACTGACTGCCACCATTTTTAATTCTTTCTCTACCCTTTTTCCCCTCACCGCTAGCTACAGAGGTGAGATCATCACCAATTTCTTCCCATCTGGGCTCTCACTATTTCTTCTCGTACAATGTATTTGTATGTTTTGTGAAAACACAGACATATACACATGCATTTTCCGGTGCATTGTTGTTGATTTTGATTTTTCTGTCGGTTGTGTGATTTTTTGCAAGAGGAAGTTTTGGGGTTTGATTATAACTAATAAGAGTTTAAAATTTTGAATATCAGTTCAATGGGAAGGCCATTCTTGATCTGTCTTGAGGGGCGAATTTATTCCTGCAAGTATTGCCACACCCATCTCGCTCGTACTATTGACGTTGTCTCCAAGGTTATTTCTTCCTCCTTCATTTCTCTCTTTTTTGTGTTTATATATGATTATTTATTATCTGTGATTTCCTTTAATACTAAATAGGAGTCTTGAAATCTGGGCTGTGGAATGGTAATTTTTTATTTTTCATCTGTTTCTATTTTTGGTGTAAATTAGTATGGGAATTATAAGATAATAACATAATGTGAATTGGAAAGTTGGTTTTATTACGGGGCAGGAGTAAGAAGGGAAAAGCTAAGCTAAAAAAATTGTCTAATATACAGTTTGGTGTACAACATATGGTATGCTGAAACATTATTTATTTTAGAGGGGATTTGTTTTGCCTGTATTATATGGCTTGATCTAAACTGAAATGGATAGTGGTGAGTTCAACACTTCAACTTCTGGTTCATGACAAGATGAACTTGACGAAACTAGCTCTTTTATTCTTGCAAATTGGAGAGGTGGGATATGAAGCAATAAAGATTGGACTAAATTTTCAGATTTGGGATTACAGGGATCATTATTATCACTTATCAGGCCAGTTATCAGATTTCTTCTTTTATTCGGTAGGGGTTATTACCTTTAAGTTTGCATCTTTATGATTGGATATAGCACCACGTGGTTTATATTCTACGTGTGCATCTAAAATCTAAATACAGAAATTATTCTATTTTGATTGGTGTAAAAATGTCTATAGGTCGATCTGCTAAAAGTCTATCATCGACATGACGCAAGCCCTAAGGAACATAGTTGATTTGTCATTTAATTGATGGAAACAAACAACTTTCTCGCAATGAATAGGTATCACATTTAGAAGACAAACCGACACATGATAGTAATACGGTTATTTTTGGAGGAGTGGCGGCTATATCTTTAAATAGTTTGTTAGCATTGGGGTGCGTCCCTTTTGCAAGTGTCTTGAACTAGTACGTCATGCCCATGATTGTGCATCCTGCATCACAATACGACACTTTTGAATATGCGTAGTAGTCCTTTAGGCACCTGGCACTTGTTGCCATGCCACTATTAATAAATAATAATAAATAAATTGAGTTACAACTTGCGAAAAGTTACAAGTTACGTAAGCAATCTATTTCCGAAGATAGTAGTCATCTAATCTTTTTACTCGGCTCCTCATATTATGGCTAGTGTGCTTGGTAAGGAAATTATGAATTTTTAGTTTTACAAATTCATTAAGTATAAAGCTTCTGGAAGTCATTAATTAATATAATATAAATTTTCATCCAAGAATGATCATGTAATTTAAAAGCATTCGTTATGATGCCTATACAGGTATACCATATATTCATTTGGAATACTTTTACGTTCAAGAAAGGGAAATAAATATTTCTTTTTATGACAAAGATTAAGCTCACACTCTGGTTTCATCAATCAGTATGCAAGTTTCATAATCGTAAGACTTTTTCAGCTTTCTTGTTGATTATGGCTAGAAATTGTTCCGGAGTTCACAACAAGTTTTGGATGATTAGTTCTAACTTGCGTCATGACTGTTTTGGTTCTATTTTGAGTAACCTGTCTTGGCCTAGCTGCATATGCATGTCTAGGTGTCCTGCTTGCTTATGTTTTCCTTTATTTACTCTTCGCTTATGAAACTGAGGATTAATGTATATGCATTTCTTTTCCTTTATTTACTCTTTGCTTATGAAACTGAGGATTAATGTATATGCATTTCTTTTCCTTTATTTACTCTTTGCTTATGAAACTGAGGATTAATGTATATGCATTTCTAACGAAACCTTCTTCAATATTCCAGTCATTTAGCTCCAGGAATGGAAGGGCTTATCTCATCAGTAAGGTGTAAGTATTCTTTGACAACTAATGTTGGTATTTCTCTAAATGAATCTTATGGAGTTTCTGAATAGGCATGAATGCTTGTTTCAACACTTTTCACTTGTAATTACAATTACTATGGTATAATTTTCTCTTTAACACTATACCTAATACCGTACACTATAATGATAGCGTGAATGTGACCAATGGGGAGAGAGAAGATAGGATGATGATGACTGGAGTGCACCTTGTTTCTAACATATTCTGTGTGAAGTGTGGCTCACTTTTGGGATGGAAATATGTGAGATCTTGTTCAGATTATATATAATTTTGCCATTATCATTTTGATTTGAAGAATGTATAGTGATGTGTTGATATTATATCACAACACTGTTTAGTCCCGTTACGTTTTCAAATGTCTAATGCTTGAAGGTTCCGACAGTTAGATAGGACAGCCCATTCATGTAAATTGAAACAGCAAAATTGCATTAGACGTCTTCAATCTTTTCAAAAAATGCATTCTGGACCCTCTGAACGATTTAAGTCCAAATCTTTGTGAATTTTGAACCTTCATATGGCCATTTATATATTAAGAATTAAAATAAATGTAGCTCAAATGTCTCGGTAAAATAAATGTAGCTTATTTTTAAAAATAATTAGAAACAAAAAAAAAAGACCAATTATTCATAGGGTATTTGATTAAGTGTTGCAAATTGATTTTGTGAAAACGGTGATCTATTTAGAGAAAATATGGTTGAAAATTAAGGAAAATTTACAAACTTACGTCTTAGACTATTTTGATAGATGAATGTATAGTTGAAAATGAGTTTCAGTAAGAACTATTTTGCTAAATCATATAGATGTTGAAATTACATAGAATTGAAGATATGCCAAGAAACGCAATGGAGGAATGCTAATGGGCAACTTGAATGATGCCTAAAGTTGGGAAATCATGGCTTTTAGTTGATCTTCTTTTTATGCATTTGAAAATAAAATAATTAGATCCTATGAAATATTTAGTCAATCGCCAAATCATAGAAATTTGGCAACCCATTATGTGCAAATACACAATGGAATACGACAGAATGGAAATAATATAGAGACGAGAATTATTTATTTTGTTTTGCTTCCTTCACTTGACAACACATTGCCAGGTCTCATTAAAATCGGACTTATCTCAAGTGGTACTAACAGCTAATACTTAGCGCTAAATCATTTCCACATGTAATATAATAATATGTGGCTCATGTAATAAACGTGAGGGATGGATAAATACTTTATGTTTTATTTGATAATGGATTATAATTGGCCAATTAAACGTAACAATTACTATTAAAATATTCAGGTAACGTACTATCATTTCATTTCATTATTAGCCTGTTGTTTTTAAAAGTTAACAACAATAACTAGATGTTCTTAACCAATTGTAACTATAATTTGTCTTTAACCTTTCGGCCAGTATAGTGCAGTCTCTAACATTTTAAAAATAAAAGAAATTAAAATCAACTTAAATGGAGGTTAATTTGTTGCGATTTTAGGCTTGAATTCCAGGTGGCGGTCTCTACTCGTTCCTTTCACCTGAAGTCTCTCAATCCAAACAAGGCTTTATGTTATATTAACATTTTTTTTTCTTTTTAATAAACTAGTAATAATAATCTAATAGATGAAGATAAGTTCATTTCAAAGAATACGAGTGAGTTAATCTAGTGGATTATCAATTGAATCACGTGCTGAAATGAACTAATAATGAAAAATTAGTTACAATAATAATAGTATTAAGTAGAAGACTAGTAAAATACAGTCATATACTGCTAAGTGATTCCACACTTTCTAATAATTGTTAATACATAATCTTATTACACATATACACCCGTATATCATTCTCAAACTTCGCGTCTTAAGATGTCAACAAAGTCTTTAAATGAACTTAAAAATATGGTACGACATTCGAATGGTTGGTGATAAAAGAGCAAAATTGTGCAAAATTGGAAACTGAAATAAATATTGAAATAATATGGACCGACAATATTTTAAATGAACGGGCCACGTGACCCACCATCTGAGCCCGGTCCATCTGATACGTCCATTCAATACCTTCTGGTGAAATTGTTTGTGGGCCCACAGAACCAAACAGCCCATGTTAAACCCTGGATACTGATTCAATTTTCAATTATAGCCATAAAGAAAGTATTTTATATCCCACCAACCTTTTAGAGTTCTTACTTTTTAGTCCCCACAGCACAATCATGTGCTTGAATTAGAATGTCTTCCTTTCCTTTCCCTTTCTATCCCCATCTCCAACCCCAAACCCTGGCCGGAGAAGGTAGGTCTTCCTGTCTCAATTCGACGAGGAGGGTCCAAGTTTATGTTTGGTACACTAAGTCGGACAAAATTAAGCGATGGAAGCATGCAGTATGTTTTTTACTGCTCATTTTTATTCAATGTCTTTTTTGTACAAAAAAAATGAATTTGGTGAGTTTTAAACTTGTGAAGCCTCTTTTCAAGGAATGGGATAAATGAAAGTTTCTCAAAAGCAATAGCTAAAGATATGATACAAACTGCCCATCTTTGATGCAACAATATAAAGTGTGGTAAGAAGTGAGAGAGAAAAGAGGAGATATGAGAGCATATCAGACTAAAGAGATGTGCAAAAGAAGTGAGAGACCAAGAAAATTAATACAAGTAGACTATAAATGCGAGATAAATGTATAAAAAAATTTTTGAGAAGTGCTACGTGTACTGCTATTTGTCTAACTGGTACACTATATAAATTCATGAATCCATGCATAAACATTCAAGATTTCATAGAATAACGTCATGTGTTACATGATGTAAAAAAAAATTGTAGAAATAATTGTACTTGTACATTTTCAAGAATTTTTATGTGTGGCATCAATTTTTGCAAAGCATTTAATAGTAAAATTTAATGCTTTACTGAGCATAGTTAAAGAATTTAATCAATCACTGTACCAAACATGAAAAGATGGCCCAATTTCACAAAATTGGTAAGTTAGGTTCTAAACCAAAGAAAAAATAAAAAATCCTAGTACTAACTATAGTACTAAACAAAAAATGAACATAACCCTTAATCAAAAGCCAATGATTTTGAATGAAAAATGAGCCTGAAAAAGCAAAAAGTCACCCACATAAAGCATTAAAAAACAGCAATCTTGATCCTTGTTCATGCGCCCAAGGCCTTTTTTTTAATATTCAAGAATTACAGATCAAAACTCAAATTTTTTCAAATCCTCAGATTGTTTGGTTGTCACCCCACCTCCAACCACGCCCCGCCCCCAAACGGAAACAGGAGATCCTAATCAAAGGAAGCAAACAAAAGACTCCTCCTTGATTCATGAACTTCATTTCTTGTTTTTCTCCCACGTTTCTCGGGTTCTAATCTCTGTGTCTGTTTAGCATTATACTCCTTGAAAAATTAGCAGTATACTAAAATAATACCAAGATAAACTGCCACTGTCTGCCTGTTTAAACCATTTTCTTGGATTCTCTTTTCTCTCTCGCCTTGCAGGCTGCAGCTACAGAACAGTTCTTCATTTCATAACAATGGCTGTAAGTATCAGCTCTTTCTTTGTAACGTATTCACATACATTTTGTGTTCATTTTCTCTTGGTGGGTAAAAGTTCAAGTCTTGATTTTTGGTGGTTTTGAGTGTGTCTTTTTTGCAAAAATCAGCTGAAATTACTGCTTATGTAAAGAAGTTTTAACTGGGTTTGAGGTGGGGTGGGGGTGGAAGCTTGCTATTATATTCTTGTTTTTGATTTGGATCCAAGTGAACTTGATTGTTCTTTTGTTGGGGTTCATTGATTAGCCCTTGGATTTTTATGGGTTTTTATTCATTTTCTTGTATTGATTTTGACAGTAAATAAGACATTGGGAAGATTGGCATTGTGATTTTGACTTGCAAATGCAGGCTTCTGTTCATTTTAGGGCACCAAATAGGGATCTTGGGATGGTAATGAGGGAAGTAGATGAAGATCTGGCCATTTTCTTAGGGACCAAAAAATGTGAAAAGGAGAGGAATGATCTTCTTGTTCAGGATCCTGATGAGTTTGATCTCCCAATTGGTACTTTTATCTCACTTTCTTCTTGTGTACTTTTTGAATTCGATTCTTTGAGGGTTCTGGCATTTAGGACATGTTTGGTACACCGGAATGGACATGACAGCATATAAAGCTAGAACTTTCAAGCTCTTCTTCTTTTCTCTGGTTCAAATCTTTTCCAGATTTTCTTATGTATGTCATTGTATCAACAAAGTACATATAATTGTGGGTGCAGAACCTCAATCGAACAGCTTGTCCATGCGTGATGAAAATTTCTTTAGTTTGGAGATTGACGGAAGTGACAATGACTGGTACAATTTAAACACTTGAATTAAAACTTCCCGCTTGATGGTGCATTTTTCATAATTGCAATCATTTATGGGATGTGTGCTTTGCTAGTTGCTGATAGAGAATTCAGCCCCTTAAAAGTAATTGAAATTTTTAAAAAAGAAAGTTTTCTCGGTTTGGTTCTTATAGATGACCTGCTTCACAAGTCAGGATTCACAGAACTTCTGTGACTGCCTCTAGAAGACTAGAAAAATCGATTTACTTTACTAACGCATAAACAGCAGGTCGTAATTTAAGAGGGTTTTATTATCATTTTTGCCTTTTGGTGGATTGTTGTAATCGTCAAAAGTTTGAATTAACTTATTAGATGAGATAGCCGTATTGTGTCTCGGGCTACTGATATTCTGGTGCTTGAAATGATCGAAAAAGCTAGGAATTAAAAGCTCATCTCATTTCCTGTGGAATATGTTCTTATCAGTTATAAACCAGAATATTTTTCCCTTCAATGTCCAACTTTAGTTTTCACTTTTTAACGTCCAACTTTTTAGTGGTCCTATGAAACCAGGCATTTCACCCAAGTTGTCTTATGAAAATGCCAATTCATCTTCTCAGGTTACTTACACAACCTGAAATGTCGTTGCTTCCTTCGTTTGAGGTTGGAATGCAGGATCCTACCGTGAATCAGGTTGAAATCCCAGATTGCTGCAGTCCTATCAAATCTAAGGCAAGTTTGATGATCTTTTTTTCCCTTTTCCCAACCTTGAAATTTGATGTAGTGTAGCGACTCGCTAACAGTGATTAATTTGTCACGATTTCTGGTTCTAAACTCTTAAAATAGATCTCTCTCATTTCAAGATTTATATTCCGATATGCATTTTTCTTTTTTTCGTTTTTCTTTCTTTTTTTCTTTTTTTCTTTCTTTTTTTTTTTTTTTTTTAATGTTGCAGCTAGAAAATTCTGCTCCTACTGTTGTGAATAAAAAGCCTTTAGCATCAGGGAACCGAAAATCAACTTCTAGACAAGCAACGCCAACTCGAAGGCCAACTTTGCCTGCAAAGTCGAAGACTTCATGTCCTTTAACTCCTACGTCGAGAGCTGCCTTGCCTTCTACAAAAAACACAGCCCCTCAAGTGAGATCCTCAACTCCAACAAAAACTGCTGCTAAGCGTTCTTCTACCCCTTCTTCTCGACCCTCAGTGCCAGTCACTTCCAAGGCTGGGTCGAGATCTGCAACACCAACCCGTAAACCATCAGCCCCCTCAACCACATATGGCATATCTGCTTCTGATCGATTTTCTTTGAGTACAAAAACAGGAGCCGCAAAAAATCCAGTGTCATCACGTGGAATTTCTCCAACTGTGAAATCTAGACCATCAAAATCTTCAGAGATGCTTGGTGTGTCAAACAACACTCCCCACAATACGAGAGCTTTGACACAAAAACGGCCTTCTTCTGCCTCGAGGGGACGACCAAGTGGACTTGCCACTCTGTCCTCTTCAGTTCACTCAACTACCAATGGAAAACCAAGACGAAAATCATGCTCTCCTCCAAGAGTACGTGCTTCAAATATTGCTGCTAATAAAAATGGTATCTCTATACTATCTAAAAGTCGAGGACATAGCAGTGCTGGAGATGATGTGAACCCCATATTGATGGGGACAAAGATGGTCGAAAGAGTGGTGAACATGAGGAAACTAGCCCCTCCTAAACAAGATGAACATATGTCTCACGACAACCCCAGAAAATCTTCCCAAGAGCATTCTGGCTTTGGAAGATCCCTCTCCAAGAAGTCATTAGACATGGCTATACGGCACATGGTAAGCACCTTTCACTTTTCACAACGTTTAACATTACTCAAATTTATCGCCCTTTAGAAAGTATATAAACATAAAACTCGTTACAAGTTAGAACAAGTTGTTGGCAAGCTTGGTAGACGAACTAGACACTAGCTGAAATGTGGTCCATCTTACTCTGTAATATAACTAAGTTAATGGCAAGTATGCATTCTTTTGCAACACTGCAAATCACTGATGCTAAGTTGTTTGGACAGGATATTACACGCAGAGTTCCTAACGGTTTACAACCAGTAGTAACTGGCGTTCTGGGTTTGTCTAGTTCTGGTGTTCGATCCGGCTCAGCTAATAGCAGTACAGTTTGGGTATCAGAATCTCCCCTTGGCACAAACAGCGATAATTCTGAACGTAGCATCTACAACAATGCCTACTTTCTTGATGGTAATGAAGTCGAACGCAACGAAATTGGTAGCCAATGACTACAAAAACACGAAATGCTGCTTGAGACTCGACTGTCCAAGAATCTACATCTTGAAGATTTTAGGCCAACCAAAAAAGCAATGCATTTCTAGAAGAAATATACTAAGTTATGATTAATATTGCATTCGGATAATGCATTTTTTATCGATCATCCTCTGCAATATATATATATATCATTGTATACCGGTGTTGTATGTTATGATTTGTGCGGACTGCTACTAAATAGACTAAGAAAGATTCCATATTAGACTCCTAGTTTCAGACATCAATTCTGTCTCTTGGTTCTTTTGCAAAATTCCATTTTCTTTTACGTAAAATGATGAATCCTTTTGCAAGAATCCTTGATTTCCTCTTATTTTACCTTGGCTTTATTGATTCCCATAGCCGCTAGTACACTGCTTTGCCACGATGTAATTCGAATATAGGTAGGGTGAAGAGAGGATTGATGGTTGGAGAATGGTTGAATGACGAGGAAAGAATAGTATGAAGGCGAAAAAAAATTTGATTCAGTAGCAAAGACCGAGAAATGTTTTTTTAGAAAGCTGTGTGATCATGATTATATATCGAATCCTAACAAAATAAAAGAGTGAGTTTATACAATTTTTCTATAGTAAAAACGTCATTTCTGTTATAATAGCAGTCACTCATAAATTGACGTTGGTACCTTAGAATTTTTGTGACTTTATGGAGCCCATCATCTTAGTTTGTCCTTTTGTGACTTTTTTTCTTTCTTTCTTTCTTAATTTTCTTCTTCATTTTTTTTTTGATTCGATGATTTTTAAGATATTTGCAAATATGTCATGGTTATACTTTTACCTTTTTTTTTTCTTACGCTTTTTTAATGATGAAAATATAAGATATCTACGCTAAAAAAAAATACAAAAATACAAAAACATTGCCTTCAACTAGTTTCATATCAATTAGGATAAATTTGATATATCTGCTTATCTGCTCTTCATCATAATTTTGTTGACTTCCATTGAACACAATCAGTGATTGTAAGAGATCCATATTGATAATGTTAAAATATATTGTTAGTAGAGTTGTTAGTTAACAATTGAAAAAATAACATATATTAATTGTGTTAAAATAGTTGTTAAAAACATTTAATTTAACAAGTTGTTAATTTTATTATTAACGTTAAAAATAACTTAACACTTTATGAGGTATTTTTTTTTTTAATTTTAGGATTAGTTCATTCTTTGACCATTGAGTTAATAATTAAATTTAACACTCTTAGTTAAATTCACCAATGTAGCATAAATTAATAGTTAAATTTTACTTGCTTAGGAGTTGTTTAACAATCACTAAAAACTCTACTTTTTGCTTATATGGATAGTTAATTTTAACACAATACCAATGTGGATGTTAATATGGGACAATTATAAGAAACTCATGGTCAGGTTTCTTACAGAGCCCAAAAACCAATGAAATGCTGACATTTTGTGTGTGTCAAGTGAGGTGATAATGTGTAATTGGAGACTCGATTTTGTTAGGGAACCCGGCTGGATTCCATAGCCAAACTGTGCTAATGTGGTACTTAAGTCGGCAACTTCTCCTTTTTCTTTCTTTTTTTGACCCAAGTCGGCTTTTTTAATACTAAATACTAAATATTAATATTAAGAAGAGATTTTATTCATAAAGCGAATCGTGATGGAGTACATCATTAATCATCGTTATTAAATATTAATGTTTTTTATTCATAAAGAAATAATGTTAATAACAATAATTGTCATGTTGTACTTCAAAAACAACAATTGTCATGTTCCAACTTTTGGGGCACATTCTATGAATTGAATTGGTTTTATGGAGTAATACAAAATTTTGAACAGACCATGGAACAAGATAAAAAACGTAGTGTTATAATTAATAGAATAGAGGCATATTATGATACATTATCTTTGTACCTTGTATGATTACGGTATAATAATAATCTAAAAGTAAGATAGTGAATTTATTTTATTTTGTGAAAAAAATTAGTGTAGATTTTCTTATAAATAGCAAGACTCATCAAAACACTAAACATATCAACAGTTGAGGAAAGAAAATTGAATTATGAGTCTACTAAGAGAATCAATTATGATAATTATACTAAGATGGGACAAGGAAGTTGGTTTCTGAATTTGTTATTGAAAAGCATTATTTACAAATAAAAAATGCCTAGACTAATAATATATGTTTTGCGCTCAAATATTTAATTTAATTGAAATTAAACACATAACTACCACTTAAACCGGTAATAAATACTTCTTTTAGAGAAACAATCCAAAATTATGCTAGTTCAATTTATATAATTGAGTTTTAATATTTCCAGTCGACAACATATATGACAAGCTTTCATTGCCACTTTATGGTATAGACACTAAACTTTCAGATCGTCAATTGATCTATATAATGTGTGACCACTGCTAATGTGGAGTTGTCATGGGAGGTAAATCGTTTTGAAAAAGTCCTTTCAGGGGGGACCCAACTCTATCATGTGACATCAATGCTACAACGACAATGAATATGTCCCGTTGCCTACCACATACATTAGGGGATGATTAAAATTAGTTGTAAGGTATAGTTTTAACTTAAAATTTCAACCTGACGGTGGCCGTTGTCTATGTGAACTTCCAAGCCGTCGATGGCATTTATGGGATGCATTAATAAATCACTTTAATGAATGCATTAATGTTGGAGAAAGGGCAAAAATAAATGTTTGCTTTACTTTCACTTTCCAAAACCTCCGCCACCACATTTTTCTTTTGACTTTTTAGGGTATTAATTACGGCATCCCCAACAATAAGCTACAAATTGGGGGCAATATAGCACACGTCAATCTGCAGTATGCTTACAGTGGTGCGCCATATTTGGCACACTACTGTATCACCTAGAAATATTATAGCATTTCTGTTTATTTATGGAAATGCCATCACATGTATAATATTATTATTTTTTCACTTGTTGCCTTTTTTTTTTTTTGTGGGTAATGGTTCTTCATTTTAGGTATATGATTTGAATTTTTTTCTTTAGATTTTATTATTTTGTGTTGGTTTCATATTTTTAATTGTGTTATTCCCTAGCACTTGCAAATGATTTCACTATAATTATTTATGTAATCTAAATTATTTTGCCTAATTTGGTTATTACTGATGTATTAATTTCTAAAAAAACAAATGGAATTAATTTGTAAGATCATAAACACCAATAAAAAAAAAATACATTTCATAAAATATTGAAGCCAACTTGTACATGGAAAGCAACCTTTGATATTGTACTACACAACGACATTGAAAAGCAAACAAAACACAAACTACGTACCACAAGCGAAAAAAAATATGCTAATGGTTAGATATTAAAGAAAAATAGAAAAAAATAGTTATAGAAAAGATAAAGAGTATGCGGGTTGGAGAGATTTTTAAAAATAAAGTATACTGTATTGTATCTTAGAGTATTGGTACTGTAAAATAGAATATGAAGGTTGGGTCATCGCCTTACAAAAATATATTTGTATCATAAAATATATACACACAAAAAATATATCAATATTAATTTTATCCAAATATTACATTTTGCTTTCTCTTTGGACATTTCTAACATTTTGAAGCAAGTATTCAAAGATATTAAAGAACTTGGAGGCAAAGGACATTCAAATATTCAAAATTCCAAGACGTTTATATCTCAACATCAAACCATGCAGTACGTAATACTTCTTCTGTGGTCTACTTTGTTTTCACAAGCATTAAGAATAGTACTGAAAAATCTATTAAAAAAAAAAGAATAGTACTGAGAAAGACAATTTTACAAACTTCCTAAAATACCTTTATTAATTGTAAATGAACATAAAAGAGGACCAAATAAATGAGATGCTAAGAGTAATATGTTTATAGAAACTTTGATATAAAATAATCCTAAATCCATGTTTGTTCGAGCGTCACGTCATCTTCATAATCAACAGTATAATAACTATCACTCCACAGTGCAATTCTTCAAGCCCGCTACCAAATCTTGTGTACCAATTGATCCTTGTTAGACTTACAAAGTATATTAATCAACATTGGCGGACAGATTTCATATACATCTCTTCTTTTTCTCCTTTGTCTGCTTGACCAAAATATACTTCTCCTCTTACTGGTAAAATATAATATTGGTTTTTTGTTTTAGTGGGTTGCCTTTTGTCTGAGTCACTTTTTCATTACACGTCTTCTCCTGAATAAAGCTGGTTTTTTGTTTTTTTCGTAAAATTTTTACGTAATAAAATATACACATTTTCATATCACTTTGACTTGTATATTCAGTAACTTTGCCTGAGAAAGCTAGAAGAAAGCCATGCAAAAATTATTGAATGCATACTTCTCCTCTCAACCTAGAAAAATTCTTCGAAGATGATTTCAAAGTTATGGAATTTAGACCCCTTCAAAAAAGAAATTAATTTTTGTCAAAAAACGGATCCAATTTAATAAAGAATAATTGGTCACTAGTTCCGTCATTTAAGGGATGTTTGATTCAATTTATGGTAGTTGATTTATAAAGAGAAATTATAAAGAGATAAATTGAGTGGTGTAGATTTAATAGAAATTTGAAATTTATGGTTATAAATGAGTAATTGTCAAATCAATTGTCAAATCAGTGGTAGGTGAGATTATAATGTGTTTTAATAAAGAGTATCAAACAAGGGCTTAAGCTACTGGTTGACTTTTTTTGATCCACAACGTCAAAAGCCATTAGCAGCCGTTCTTGAAATTTTTTGGAAAGCGGCTTTACGCGGAGTCAATTTGATTGTATTTCAACTTTTTCCCCCTTTTTTTCAATTCCACCTACTAAGTGGCTTATACCACCGGAAATGATATATTTCCAAACGTGACAAATATATGCGCAGCGTGTTTTTGGGTATGTTATATCAATTGACAGCGAAAGCGGAAACTGATATGCGTGTAACATGCACCGTTTATGAGGCCAAATATTTTGAGTTGTATCATTTCTCTCATACCATTGTTTAGGCTTATAACTCCTAAGCCATGGAAATAATATTCTTCACTCACTTCGTTTAATCTTGGCGATTTGATTGAATGAAATTATAATCTTTTCCCCCAAGTCATTTATTATCTTTTAAGTTGACTTGATCTTGACAAAATTTACAAGTTATTCATTGTTTTTATGAACTCATTGTATTTCAATTTTCTTTCTCTAATTAATAGCTCTGATGATATTTGATTGAATAAAAATACAATTTTATCCTCCTTGTATTTCTTTTCAAGAAATTATATTCACACCACCATTTTTTACAATCAATTCACTTTTTTTTTTAATTTTTTTATGTGATCTCTGCTCTTTATAGAATTTATGTCCGTGAAAAATTTTTCTATAATTCTTTTTCAAATCTTTGATTTATTTATCACCTCATGCCATTAAGAATGTGATATATTAAAAAAAAAATTGTTTGTATACTTCAAAATCATATGGGAATATGTAGTTGTACTTTTATATATTACTTTTCCATATTTATTAAAAAACTTTAAAAGTTCTCACACTCTTAATTAAAAGGTTCAATTCTTCTTTTTCTTCTTCTCATCATTCTCCTTCTCCTTGTCCTTCTCCTTATGGTACAAGGGGATATTAGGGAAGGAAGGGAAATTCAAATAGGGGTAAGTGTAGTTTAAATTCGGGACCTCCTCCTCGTAAGACAAACATCTTAACCACTACAGCAAAATTAAGAGTTCAATTTCTCTCCTTTATCATTCCGTGTAATATTCATAAAAAATAATTATATATTATTTTCAAAATTTCAAAAATAATTAAAAAAATTTTATGCTTGCCACCCAGAAATAAAAAATAATCTATAAATCTTATTTTAATAAATCTAGTGTTAAAGATACTACTTACAAGATTGTTCTATCTGAATTCGAATTACTATTTTCACCTATATAATTGCGGAAATTGTACTAAAAAAATGCAGCATGTGCTAATTCTTCATTTATAAATTTTTTTTTAGAAGAAAAATTTTATTCTCATTAATTGAAATGTCCAACTTAAGGACGAGAGACAACCATGAAGAAACACTAGACAAAGTACATGAACTGAATAAATCACGAGACCTACGAGCTAGATTCTTCATTTATAAATTAGTTAGTTAACCTTTAACCAAACAAGTCATCGTGTCACATCCACCACCACCGCAAGCAATGCCTACCTAATGCGTTGATATTTAAGGGCCGTGATTGTCAAAATTAGGTATCAAATTTTTTTATTGGTAACAGTAACCGCCACGATTGATTTTTATAACTTCTGTACACATAGAATAAAATATATTAATACTGAGTGTCATTCTTTCTTCATTCCGAAATTATTCATTGATTAATAAACCATTATCTCTTTAAAATTTTTTTAGTAATTATTTGCTTCTCTCTACAAAGCACATACTTGACATTGATTTTGAATCACGTGGACGGATTCTACAACCACAAAGAAGCCAAGAGATAAACCCTTGGTCAATTTTATATCAAAACAAGAATTTGTAATCCGACCACCTTGATGAAGCGAAGATATAGCTCTAGTCACTTTTACATTAAAAACAGAATTTGTATTAATATAACAATATTTGATTTGATTTGATATCTAATATTGAAATAATATAATGATTCGAACTAATGTCGTAATTATTAGATGCTCTCGTTCCAAGCTAGAGGCCTCGGGTTCAAACAAACGTACGTACGCCTCCCCTCCAATGCAAACACTTCTACCAAATGACTAGAAGAAGGAAGTGAAAATGAGTTTGAAATCTCTAGGATTTATAAAGTTAAGGTTTTGCAGAATCAGACATATGGTGTGATGATACTACCTAACAAATAGTGCAGATATTTTCTGTCCTAAGCAGAATTTTTATACAATAGCGGAAGCCTTTAACGATTAAAAATCAATATAAATACAGTTCAAAATATCGAGGCGCTTTCGCTGCGCACTCTGATGATTAAATGTTCTGTGGGCTACCCACAACGAAACATCGGCCGCATACACCAAAGTCTCGATCACATACATGTATTTTCTCCATCTTTGGGACGATCTGGCAACAGAGCTGTTAAGAACAATACCTATAAAATTATAGAAGATTGGAGGGTGAGTACAAAAGTACTCAGTAAATAATAACATGTATTGGCCCACGCAAAACAATACAGAAGAGGACAATTTTTATGGACAAAGAAGTTCAACACAAAGATTCAAAGATTCGATGATACAAAGCCAGGACGCATCACTAGTTTAACTTCTACTCGTAAGCTATATAATTCAATAACATATCAGAATGACCGAGACCACATAGTAGGGTCATAATACCATAAAACAATTCAGATAGCAGAGCAAACGGGTATATGGCGTCAATAGCGATGGTTAAGAGTAAAGAACAATCATTTATCCAAGGACAAGTGTGCACACTTAAGTATCGAATGTCAAATCAATACAATAGAAGTATAAGAAGCAATTACAATCAACAATTGAACAAAGAAAATTATAGGAGATATGAGATTCGAAGGGGAGAGCCAAGGCATGCGTTACTCACTAGAAAAGCATATTTTCAGAGAGAGAGAGAGAGAGTCAATACACGTGTTACTCACCTCAAATATCCCTTGAATAATTCCAAGTGGAAAACGTCTTTAAAGCCTTAAAATTCTTCAATTAAAGCTATTCATTAGGTTATAATCTTTCTATATATGATAAGGACCCTTTTTCTAGAGATAAATATGTATTTTAGTGAGTTTTTGGGGTAGATCTCCTTCTCATAGGAACTATGGATGAATTTTGGGGTTTGGGAGAGCAAATGAGATAGTTTTGGTATTGAGGAAACCTTTAGGACCCATTAGCCATATATATAATAGTTGCGATAAAATTGTTTTTAATAAAATTTGAGTTCCGCTAGTCATATCTCGACACGTGGCACGACGTGGCGCTGTACACATATTAAGGCGATGTGGCTAAACGTATTTCGCACGTTTACTGCGCGAGAAATCCTTACACTTTGTATTATCTTTCAATTAAGTTACCGTACTTTGATTTACCTTGATCAAGCCCCATAATTTTTTCTTTGAATGTTATCTAGTAACAATCTTTACAATTGATGCAAATCATTGGCAAAATTATGATCTTTATTGTTAAATTTTACGGGATGTTACATTATCTAACACTCGTATCTTTAGAACAGGACTTGACCACATACTCTAGTTTCAAAACAGAATCAATATACTTAGTTGGTTAAATTTTGTTGAAAAGTAAAAATTTGTTATATTTAAGGTGCTAATTATAATATTTAACATGTGTCATAAGAAGTAAAATTATTAGTTTTATTACCATTTAATTATCCTTAGATTCCTACTGCACCACATTTCAAACCCTTCTCTGCAAATATTGGGGCTTTGCACAGGGTTTTAGAATTGATTTCAGCATTAGGAGGTTGGAATGTTGATAAACTTAATCATTTTTTCTACACAGTTGATAGGGATGCAATCCTTTCTATCTCAATGGTGATGTCATAACAGATGATAAACTTATTTGGCATCATGAACCACATGGTATGTATTCAGTCAAGAGTGGTTATTGTTGCCTCAGGAAATTGGCCGGTTCTGCTAAGATTGGAAACTCCACCTCGCAGAGCTCTTGGTGGAAAAATTTTTAATTGGTGTTGCTCTGCTCCCCCTAAGACTCGAATTCTCTGGTGGAAGCTATTTCATAACGCTATTCCAATTGGGACGAATTTATTATTCCATAGAAGGATTATCCATTCAACCGCCTATGTGATGTGTGGCAGAGGAGAAACAGCAACTCATGTTTTTCTTAAGTGCTTTGCGGCAAAAGATATCTGGAAGGATGCTGGAGTTTGGAAGACTATCAAGCCTTTTTTCGATTGGAGTGACATCAGCACCACTATCTATTCAATTACAAAGGCATTTGATAATGCATTCCTTTCACAAATCATTGTTATTGCATATCTTATATGGAAGGAACGCAATCGAGCGATACATGGGTTGGGTCGATGTTCATCTTCATTGGTGTTGCAATCTTTAGATGCTCTTCTACCCCCTTGTTTGGACACAATCCGCACAAAAAAAAAAAAAAAGAGGAAATCCCTACCAGACCACTTTGGCAGAAACCAGTTAAAGGCAAGTTTAAGTTGAATGTTGATGCATCTTTATGTGAAAGGTCTAACCACTTTGCTATAGGCGCTATCATTCGAGACGACCATGGGATTATTTGGGCTACTGTGGCAAAGGAATTTTTTGGTGCCCCTCCGATTGCTGAAGCAGAGGCTCTTGCACTTCTAGAAGGACTTCTTTTGGCAAAGGCACGTGGGTTTGCTCTGGAATCAATTGAGTCGGACTGGCTCTGACTCGCCTCCAGTCTGCACTCCAATTTTGAATTTCATCATAGTCCAATTTTGAATTTCATCATAATGCATTATTGTTTGGCAGGATTCGTCGTTTGCTTAGTGAATTTAGTTGTGGCTCTTGCGAATATATTTATCGTGAGAGGAATATAGTCGTCCACACTCTAACTCATTTTGCTCTTTGTAGCTCTTCTTATTTTTGTTGGATTGATTGTGTACCTATATGGCTTAGCTCGGTAGTCGTGAGTGACATGAAATTAAATACTCTTTTACTTCAAAATAAATAAAAAAATAAAGCAATTGCATTATTCATTATAGTTCACTTTGTTTTAAAAAGATAATAACATTTTTAAGGAGAAAAATATACAACAATGTAATAGTGCCAAGCGAGTTGACAAACACTTCCGCTGAAATTTAGAAACGAAACAGTAATAGCACCCACCACTTTTTTGTTGTCACTGTCAAATACCTACGTAGGATTTAGGAAGCAATGGAAACACCACTCGAACAATTTTTGTATAAAATATCACATTAACAGTTCTTTGGCTCACGCGTATACTTTTTCGTGTATATATAAATGAATGATTAAATTTTCATATGTTTCACGACATCTTCAGCTACTTTTGTTCTGTACCAGAGCGGGTATCTCAGGTTTGCTCTCATGTTTCTTCTTTTTTAATTCCAACAAAAATAAATTTTGGTTCGTTGTATTTTCATCATAATTTTCGTGTTTGGTTTTGAAAACTTGCAGATTCGCGGACTCTGGTATCACCAAACAAGAGTTGGTGTAGTTACACGACGCTCTTCCGATCTAGATTGAGGGGTTTCTTCTGTTATTCCAAATGTTCAAAGTGATGGCTTTTTGTGGTTGTTTTGGTGCATTTGATTCTAGCAAGGGAAAAACGGAAGCGGAGGCCAAAGGTGAGAAAATTCATTATTTATATGATTATGATAATTTTATGGCCATAACTTATTAATTGTTTGTACCGCCCAGAATTCATTTTTCCTTTCAGTTTCTGTACTTCCACTGAAATTGAGCAAAATAATTAGTATATCGTATAACCAAGAATTTATCTTTTTAAGTTGTGACATTACTTTTTTAAAGTTAATCCACCTCCAGGCTCCAGCAATGAATTTAAGAACTGTAGAAATATTGAATTGCTCCTCTATTTGATGGAAATCATGGATATCCTGTACCCCATCAGTTACATGAAAGGATTCTTACATAATTGGACTCCGACCTGAGGTTAACTCATCAAGTTTTTTCGGAAAATGATGTAATTTAGTTCTGAGCTTTCATGTTTGGCGTTTGGTTTAATCCTGATAACTTATTTACTTTGATGAGTTTGACTGTATGCATGAGAGCAGGTCGAAGAAATTGTTGTACCCTTACTTCTCATTCCCAGCAATTTTTCATTGTATATAGATTAATAAAAGACACAATCTTCTACTGCTAAACCATTTAATCCTCTAATAAGTAGCACAGGACTATTAGATGATAGTTTAGCATTTCCTAGTGAATCAGTGCAGCTTTTGTAATTAACTTCGCCTTAAGCATGATCCAGGACTGGCTACACGGTGACATCAACACAATTGTAAAAATAGTATGTTTCAATTGACAAGAGAAATTAGGATGAAGAGAATTCAACACTCAGAAAGATTAGCATGATACTGCTAAATTAGGAGCAAAATGGGTACTATGTCAAAGAACAGTTCCTTTCCGGACTTTTCTGCATTAGGGGGAGCAAGGCAGGATAACTATATAAGATTCTGGATTTCATTATCAATCAGTCTGTATCTTTATAACTTAGTGAAGCTGTTGCGAATTCAGCTTTGCTCAGACGTATCTGGGTTCCATTTTGAGTTGATTGAGCAATCATTTGCACAAACTTAGGGCTTATCTTTCATACGCCGATATGGATGCTACTGGTCTGCCATTATAAATTTTTTCCGGTAAAGACTAGTTTTCTGGCATCTAAATTTCAATTTTGTACCAACTGCAATGTTGCTTTGCCGTTTTTCTTCTTTTGATGGTCCCCCCGAAATAATCCAACCTAATGCCAAATCATAGAATTTGACATCGTGGTTGATAATCTTTTGATTAAAGAGAGTAGTATATTACTCCATGTCCAGACAGGCTAGATTATTTGAGCCTGTTGAAGCTTTTCGTCATTGAGGAACAAAAAAGACCCCCCCCCCCCCAAAGAGAAAAAAAGGAAAAAGAAAAAAAGAAAATCCAAATTCTTTCCTCAAATAAACTGCATAGAATATACCCAGAATTTTCATAAAGCGGTTGAATTTTTTTCTGCTAATTGTAAAAATAATGTGTTCATAATCCTATACATTCAAGAATCTATAAATTCAATGCCAGGTTTCTTTCTGTTGATGATCCTACATCCATGTTGTCATCCATGATTTCTTTGATCTGAGCTTCTACAAAGGGGTGTTTGATTCTTATTATAATCAGATACTTACTATTACAAGGTAAAATTAGTGGTGGAAATATGATTTTTAGGTATGAAATGTATTGTTGTAACTGAGTAGTTGTCAAATTAGTGTGGGTAAGATATAAAGGGAAAGGTTAATTGAGAATGAAGCACCTATTAGTTTATCTTTACTTGTGATAAGTAAAAATAATTTAATGTTTCTTGATAGATAGTAAGTTGTAAAAGAAACATTCTTTTATTGATTAAAATTGAATATAAGTTTGTTGCTTCTCTTGAAAGTCGAGAATTACTATCAAAATAAATTTTTAACTCAAAATTGAGAAAAAAAAGTTATGTATCTAAGCTTTTCTTTTGGCTAACTTGAGCTTAGTCCAATGTTCTTTGAAGTTACTTTTACTTGTTATGTTGCATTTAAAATGTCGTGCTGAAGCATTCACATTTTACTTGCTGCTGGACGGTCAGGAATTGTAACCAACAATGTTAGGATGTTCTCCTATAATTCATTGAGATCAGCAACAGGCCACTTTCATCGTTCAAACAGAATTGGCAGAGGTGGCTTTGGAGTAGTGTACAAGGTGAGTTCGACGTCCATATCCAACCTATGATGTGGAGTTAATTTGTTGAAATCTCTCTCACTAGAGGAAGCTAAAGGGGAAAATCTTCACACCTCATAATTAGTTTCATGTGGACTTGGGTGTGAATAAGCAACTCATTGACGCCTGCCAAACCAATGTTGAGCTGGTATGTTTCAATATACCCATTTGCCTCTCTTACCTAATCAAAAAACAAGCCAGGTAATATCATATATGACTAATCAAGTTATCACCAAGTCAACCAATTTGTCAATGGGTAGATTGAGTTTGTATACTTGACATGATCGCTTACCACGACACCCTCATCATTGACTGACATCACGAGCCCCTTTTATGCCTACGACCTGTGGCTTTCCACCAATCCTTGCCACCAACGGATTCTCTCCTTCTATTCACATGCTGCAGCCAGCTTCTTTCACCAGTAATATTACCTCCTTCAATTGATATGACATGTCATCAATTTCCGCCCTTGGTATCCCATAGCCATAAAGAGATCGCACAAATTTGATATATCATACCTAAATAAAATATGCCTGTAAATATGTCCATGTCCATATTCTTCTGGAAATAGACTCAATCTTTGCTGCCGTGTGAAGGATGGATATACTAAGATTTGTGTGTAGGGGCGAAACCAGTAAATGGTTAGAAAAACAGTGCGGTGCATGTTTCTCTTGGTTCAGAAATATTGGTGTGGAGATGGATGCAAAATGTTATGTGGGTGAATATTAATCATTTATCATCAAATTAACTTGTTGAATAGGTGATAGGGGTTGGTGACTCTTCACTTGTCACAGTAGATCGGAAGAGCACACGTCTGACCCCATCCATTTATGCGCATATAGTCAGATTGCCACATTGATCTCTTGCTCACTGGGGGAGCCAGGATTAGATTGAAGAGATGGTGGGGAAGTAGTTTCTATATGCATTGCAAATCCTGCTTTTCTGCTTTCAATTTATATCGTATTTTCATTTGCTTGTTTACATAGCTTGAGCTTGTGTCCAGGGAGTTCTGAGGGATGGAACTGAAGTTGCAATCAAGACTCTTTCTGCTGAATCTAAGCAAGGGACCAATGAATTCTTGACTGAGATTAATATGATATCAAGTATCCGACATGCAAACCTTGTACAACTGATTGGTTGTTGCATTGAGGACGACAATAGGATATTGGTGTATGAATACTTGGAGAATGGCAGCCTTGCGAGTGCTTTACTTGGTAATGACAGAAATTTTCTCACTTTGGATGGTTAAAGTATATGCAAGATTTTAAAGACAGCTTAATTTGCTAATCTCTTGTTTATTGTAGTATCAGTAACATCTCATAAACATTAAGCTTTCCGTCAAAAATTTAAATAAAATTTAAAAAAAAAAACATTAAGCTGACATTGCACGTAGAGGTATGAACAACTAAGTTAAGATACTTGATGGTGCTCTGAATTAACTAGTTTAGCTGACCATGAATTTGTTGGATATAGGAATAGAATAGTGTATAGATTGAAAAAGATGACAAATTGCAGGCTCTTGTCACACATGATTGTGCTTTCTAGGTTGCCACGTCAAGAAATCAATAAAAACTTATAGTCATGGTAACCGTATCACTTGTCCGTTTTAAAGTTAGATCAAGATTCATCACATCTTATCCGTTGAAAAATTATATTCCCAAATGACACTTGAACATCTCATTTCAGGCTCAAAAAGTAAGCATGTCTATCTTGATTGGTCCAAGAGGGCTGCAATTTGTATGGGTACGGCTTCTGGCCTTGCATTTCTTCACGAGGAAGCTGAACCACCCATCGTCCATCGAGATATAAAAGCTAGCAATGTTCTTCTGGACAAGGATTTCAAACCCAAAATTGGAGATTTTGGTTTGGCAAAACTTTTTCCTGACAATGTCACCCATGTGAGTACTCGAGTAGCAGGAACCATGTAAGTTTTTAATCTCCTAGTAATTTTCTTTTACCTGATTATTGAACTCTTTTGATTGCCTGAGTTTCCAGTTTCTAAAAAGTTAGTATAGTAAATCAACCTTTCACCTGAGGAAATTGGTCTATTTTCCCCACAACCCTGGCTCGGAGAGGAGAAAGAAAGAAAACAAAAAAGATCTCATGTATTGCCATTCTTATCACCATCTTATTTGTCCTGTTACTTCAGTGGATATCTGGCTCCTGAATACGCCGTGTTAGCACAGCTGACGAAGAAAGTGGATGTTTATAGTTTTGGGGTGCTTTTACTCGAAATCATAAGTGGCAAAAGCAGTAGCAAGGCTGCATTTGGAGAGGAGCTCTTGGTTCTACTTGAATGGGTAAGTTTCGAAAACATTTTTCGAATTGATTGCTTGATAAGTTTTGTCCTACAATAGTACTGAAATTCCACGGAAAACACAAAAATGTTTACGCATATATGGTCAAAAGTTTCAAAATGGGTATAGAAGGGAAGTTTGTAGGCTTGTAGCATTGGTTCACCAAACTATTGCTGAAGTTGAAGTCAGTTATCCTGCTAAGAGTTGATCTTCAACCTTGATCGAACTGCACAATTTGTCCGTATAAATAGAAAACCAAATTTCAGATGAATTTTTGTGTGACCATCACGTGTCCAATTTTACCAAACTTTGAGGGCCGACACGGTTCCCGTAGTTGATGAATGAGTGCACAAATATAATCAGAAGGTTGATAATCAACTCTTTAAATTTTGGGGCCAGCCTGCTATGAGGAGCAGTAAGGCAGTTTTCCCCATTTTAAAAGAAGCTTTTCATTTAATTTCGTCTCCTTATGTACATGCTCTGAAATTGCAGACTTGGAAATTAAGAGATGCTGGTAGAATTTTGGAGATTGTTGATCCGGATCTTGTGAAATATCCAGAGGAGGAATTAACGCGCTACATCACAGTTGCACTTTTTTGTACCCAGGCTGCTGCTCAACGAAGACCTGATATGAAACAAGTAGTGAAAATGCTCTCGAAAGATGTTACTCTTAATGACAACTTATTAACAGAGCCAGGAGTCTACCGGCCAGAGTCTTCGCAAAAATCAGACCATGGGGACTTGCAGATATCATCTTCCCAGTTAAGCAAAGGGAAACAATCAGCAACTCCATTTGCGACATCAACCAAATCAGATGGTTCTCAAAATATCACAGAGATGATTCCTAGATGATGCAGATAGGCAGGCTTCTAACATACTTGGTGCAACCTTTTCCACTCTTTGGAACCTGCTGTAGATCTCTCTTATTTTTCATCATTATTAGATTCATTTCTAGATGAATACACTAATTCAAAGTATCTGGGAAAAAGCTGTGTTAGAAGACATTAGCATTGACTTTGATATCGACTGTAAAGATTATTCATTTACTAAATGTTTAGGATACGGCATGATCACTCTTGTGAACAAGATTGTGATGTCTTTTTCTCAACTCTATTTTGCTTTCCATCTTATCCATCGGGCATAATTTGCTCTTCTATTCCGCCCTTCTATCACATCATGAATAATATTTTTTAATCACCGGAAGAGAGGTTTTTTTTCTTTACCGGCGAAAAAAGACTAAGCTCCATTTAGTTTGTGTTATAATTGGGTTGTGTTATAATATATTTTGAAATTTGAATTTTTTGTGACATGTGTCTCAATCACAATTGGTTAAATTTTATTGAAAAGTGAAAAATAAGATTTAATATAATGTAATTATAATAAATTCCTATTATAGTAGGAACCAAACGGGGCCTAATTATTTTCTGTCCTCACACTCTTTCAATCCTATATGTCACTTCTCTCTTTTCTTCGCTAATTCTCTTCCTTCCTCATTCTTTTTCCACATGTAATTGATCTAAGCGACGGTCGAATTCACCACGGTATATACTAGTATAGAAATGTTGATAGCGCAATTTGCTCTTAACCATTGGTATATACTAGCGTAGAAATGTTAAAGTGTGATTGCTTACGGCCAAATTTTTTTTTTTAAAGTACAATTACAATCTGCATCATGACAGTATAAGTGTATATAGATATATATATCCTATTGAAATCAATAATAAAAAATAAAATAAAACTCCTATACAAAAGACTACAAACTACATATAAAATATAAATAAAACCCCTACAGGAAAGAAATTGAACCTGAAACCTCTACGTGGTTCAACTTTAGCCCTTTAAATAAATGGGCTAAGGACTCATTGGCCTTACTGCCTCATTTTTAAGTGATTTCGTGTTAAGTAATTATCATAAATCGTTCAATCTTCATGTGGATGTTTATTCTTTAATATTGCTCAAATTTATTACACGTTTTTTTCTCGGAGCAGGAGAAAAAAATAAGTAGAAAAAAAATATATGGAGCAAGAAAAGCGAAGATTATTTACATCTATCATGTATAAATGAGAGGTCCAAGGCCAAGGAAGGACAAACACGTACAACAAAAGCAACAAGCAAAAGTTGTAATTATTTACATACCAAGAGAACAAATGTGTTTTAAGATCTCCCTGAAGCTAGCAAGGTATGGTACATGTTTGAAGAATATGCCATGAGGGTAAGATGTCTATCTACCCAAATACAGCTTCATCAACCTCATTTTGCAACTGGTACAACTTTGGGCCCGGTGGCATCTGGAGACTTGGCAGACACAGAAGAAGAGGAAGATGCAGCAGTTTTAGCCTCTTTTCCGGGTTCTGGTGGTGGCAACATCATGTGAGGTGGTGGTTTGTGTTTGAGTTTCACAAGTACTTGACGCATCCTGGAAAGGTTTGTTGGCTTGCCAGGCTTCGGGCCCTGAATTACAACAATGGAAGGATGTTTTTCCTTGCCCTTCTTACCTTTCTTCTCAATGTTTGGAACTTCTTTTGGAATGAGTTCAGCAATTGATTTCCAGTAGTTTTTGTGAGCCTCAGCATGGAATTTTTCTCTGTTTTCCAAAGCCAACTACAGTTCACAATGCAAACAATAAATTCAGTCCAAATAAGATGACATTGTAGCCGAAATGAAGTTGTTAAGATGGATATATGATGTCATATACAATGGAGGCAACGCCATTTGAGGATTAGTTCAGGGAATTGCAAGTCAAGGATTGACACATATTGCACAAGTGTTCGTCAATGAGACACGATCTTGATAATCCAGTTCAGAAGAAGGGGTCTTAAGTTGAAAAGGCAGAGAACTTCTCTTGTGGAGATTATCAATGAGTGGATCAAACAGGATGGACAAAAAGTTTTGAAAAAAGCATTCACATGGTCGAGCCCAAGTTCATGGGGCTCAGTTTCATCTTCTTGTTTCATTAAATCCCAATCTCATGTGCAAATTTTGCTCATAGGGTCAATCATTTTGAGAACTAGCATAAACTTATCATGGATTCAATCACTGATCGTTGCAGATCTTCTTCAATATAAAAATCTCCGATCTTCTCCTTCTCCCTGTTGGCAGCCTTGCTGTTTTCACATCTTAGTGCCCATTTCTTATAATACTCTGCTTTGTACTCATCAGCTTCCTCAATTATTTCCTTCAACATCTCCTTCTCCCTCCTCTCTTTCTCTTCCAGCCGAATCGCATTTTGCCTGCAAATTTCAGCACAAAGAGTTTCCCCAAATTGAAATACACACACATACCACATAATCGACATTATCACTTATAATAACGACACTTGAAAATAAAAAACAGCTAAAAATACCACAAATATAGATCGGAAGTTAATCTACCTATTCCCCAACAAAATGTTCAAATTATAATCTTCGCACAGACACATGATCACCAACAAAATAAAATGCAAATCCTGTAATTAATTAACTTCATCAATCTACGTAGTCCGAAATGCTTAATCTGCCAGAATACCGTGACAGTTTTTGTTTTTTTAACCAAATACGTCAACTTTCTCAAGAGAAGACTTCATCTAAAGACCAAAATTTGTTAGCCCAGAACATATATATTTACTTAAAATTTAGAGATCAACAGTCAATTTTGAGCCATCAGCTGGAAAAGCCCGGAATTCTAGTGGCACAAGGTTGACAGTAGTTCTCACGCTAATTTATTTTCAGAATTCGTTTTCATGATTAGAATTTTAGAGATCACTCCATAATCTCGCATACACACAGAGAATTACAAAATCAGAGGCAGTTTATGTATAGCGATACACATGCAAAGGGTTTACCGAAGTCACCTTCTCCACTCTCTGAGAGCGAATCCCTCCTCCGGAATATCAACCGCCGGAGGTAGAATCGGACCGTCAGACACAACCGTCGATGGCGGCGGAGCCGAAGACTGAACTTCTCCTGCCATATCTCCCGCACCGTACGGCAAGTCCTCCTCCTCCTCAAGACTTCGTTCCATAGACTCGCCGGCGAATGACTCGAAGTGCGACGAGTCGAACCGCTGAGACGACAGCTTTGAGTTGTGTCCGAGTTGAGCCGAGTCGTCTCCCGAGTAGCCTGTAAGCTGCGATGACATCGCTTTCTCCTCCGATGACCTCTACAAGCAGAAATCTACAGTCGGGAGCAATTCCGGTTTTAATCGCCTGATTCGGTGACTCTGAATGACGTTTCGGTTTCTGATTTGTTGAGCATCTAGAAATCTAACTATTCACATAAATAAAGGTGATATTTTATATTATTATTAAATACTATGTATACAAATTAAATTTAATAACAATTAAATTAAAGTGTCACATTAAATATGTCAAATAAAATCCCTAAAATCTATCAAGTCCAAGTGAACTCATTATTTTTAAAAGTTATTAGTCAAACTTTGTTAAATAAATAAAATAATAATTTTTTAGAAATACTAAATTCTAACAAAATAATAAAGTTGTTAAAGTTGACAATAAAGTTAACAACTTATAAAAAAAAATTGTTTTAACAACTTCTTTAATACTATCAATATAACAACATTTATATTAATAGTGTTAAAATAAATTGCTAGTAGCGTTGTTAGCTAACAACTTAAAAAATAATTTACATTAGTGGTGTTAAAGTAATTGTTAAAAACATTTAATTTAACAAATTGTTAATTTTATTGTTAATGTTAACAATAAACTTAATACTTTATGTGATATTATTTCTTCTTTTTTATTTTAATTGAATTGGAATTAGCCCACCATTTGACTGAATTGATCATTAAATCTAACACTTTTAGTTAGAATCACTAATGTGGTACAAATTAATAGTTAAATTTAACTTGTTTATGTTTCTTTCAACAATCACTAAAAGTTCTACTTTTTGATTATGTAAATAGTTAATTTTATCACTATCAATGTGAATGTTCTACGTATTTTTTTAAATTGTTAACTAACAGTGTCACTAAAAGCATTCACATTAGTGTTATTAAATTTAGCTATTTATATAAGTAAAAAGTGTATTTTAAGAAATTATTAAATTTCACATATAAAAGTTAAATTTAGTAACTATTGAAGTGTCACATTACATGAGTTTAATAAAATCACTAAAATCTACTCAAGTTTAGTGGGTCATATTCTTGTTAAAAGTAATTAGTCAAAATTTATCAAATAAATAAAAAATGAATTTTTCAAAAGTATTAATTTCTACACAATGTTAAAATAGTTGATAAAATTAACAATAAAGTTAAGAGTTAATCAAAAATAATTCTTTTAATAATATCATTAATTGCACCAATATAGGTATTTTATGAGTTATTAACTAACAATTTCACTAATAGCCTATTTTAACACTATCAACGTAGATGCTCTAATAACTTAGTTTAACATTATCAATATGAAGCTTTCAAAAGAACAAATCATAAGTCGACACGTGTGAGGTAAGTTGAGACGCGAGGCATGCTAGCACACTATTTGATCATTTGTCTGACGTGTTATATATTTGTGCTCTTCCGATCTCAATTTTTAATCCTGTGATGGAGTTACTTGTCTGATGGGGGCGAAATATTTGTTTAGTCATAATACAACGGGATGGTTGAATGCTACGCTAATGAATAAGGGATTATTTGGCATCGATTATAGTCAATTCGTTTATAATATATTTTGAATTTTAAATTTTTTATGACACTTGTCATTTTGTCCTATTGACACCTTATACATCCATCACATTAAATAACAATTTTTCACTTTTCAATAAAAATTAGCCAATCAAATTAAGACAAGTGTCTCAAAAATTTAAATTTCAAAATATATTATAAATCAATCTAATTATAAACAATACCAAACGGATTCTAAATTTTAGCTTAGACTCATTTTCAAGAGTAATTTATCTTAAAATAGTCATTGTAGTTGATTCACGGTTTCATTGTTTTCAAGATTTTCCCTTGAATTCTATATTTCGTGTTGTGTCACCTTTTTAATTGAACATCACACAATTGACACTTCCTCTTTATAGAAATTTACGGTTAGCTTTCACCACAAAAATATTGTTATTCTATTTTTTTAAGGCATCTCTAAGGCTTTCCCCTAAATTTAGGGGAAGCCAATATTACACGCCAATAATTTCCCCTATATTTAGAGGAACATATTTTCTTAGATTTTTCTATTTTGTTTTAACTGTAGAAAAATAGGAATCATATATTAATTTAGTTGAAATCATACTTATTTTGTATATAACAATTATAATTAACTTAAGATTAACCGTTTGTTTAATTCTCATTATTTGTCCAAATTTAGGGAAATTATAATGAGAGAGATAGAATATGTATTGAAATTGTAAAAGGTTTTGAAATATATGATTATAATTAAATAGTTGTCAAATTTAATTAAAGAGTATCATTGCGAGAAAAAAAAAGAAAATATAAATTATTAAATAACCCATTTTAAACAAAAACTAAACGATTAACAATTACACTTTGGTAATTGATTTGATTAACTGTTAAAAAAAACAATTCAAGAATGTCATTTTAGTAATTAGTACGATTGCAATTTCATCTCTCCCCATATAGAGGAAGGGATATGGGATGGTTGAAATATTTCCATCCCCTCTCCCAAATTTGGAGATGGTTGGAGATGACTTTAGGCCATCAACCTAATATATGTCAAGATCAATTATTTACCAGACTTTTTATAAGTTATTTCTATAGCCGCCATCATAATCCAACAATTAACCGTACAATATGCCAGCCTTCAAAATTTCTCATTTGTTTGATCCAACAGAAGTGGAGTTGGAGAAAGCAGGATGAGAAGAGAAGTAGATGGTGAGTTTAGGATGAACTTTAACGCCTCTGGTGGAGTTCCAAGATGCAAGGCTAGTGACAACTTGTGGAGTTAATAGACGCCGTATATGGCTGGTGTTATCTTCCGAAGTTATATTTATCTTCCAAAGTTAATAGAATGTTGTATTATATATTTATTTGGAAGCGAAAGTGCAAAGACAAGGGTTGGGAACATCGGCTGGAACTTCCTTTTATTTAAATGAGAGGGTGAAAAAGGTACTTTCCAACAATTTAATACTACGACATCTGATTCTACAAATAAATAAAAGATGGGGGTAAATGTGACAAAAAAAAAACGATTGGGGAGAAGAATACAAAATCACGAGATGAGAAAAAGACTGTAATGCACATACCTTAAAGTATCTTCAATGCAAATATAGATGTGAAGATGGTGTAGATGAGATAAATAGAGAGAAGCTGATTATTTAAAACCCATTCCTTATTATAAAGTTGTGATGCACATTTCTTATTATTCGCAACCAGTTGCCTGATATTTCTTTATTTGAAATATGATAGTAAATGAATGATTGAGTTCTTACTGGACATGGTGGTTAAATGCATTTCTTTTAGCATGATAAAAACCTTTGTGCCATGAGAATAACGTTATTTGCTTTTGTGTTGAAGCCCTCACTTTGTCAAACCAAAATGCGCCATGGATTGTGTCATTGTGATCCTGTATATGAAATTTTTGTTGCAAATTGTTGGTAGGATTTCTTCAAGCAAGAAACGAATCATTTGGAAAGAATTTGTAGAATCATGAATGAATTGATCGTGGAGAAGTACTTTCAAGGCACACACATTTGTACTTTCCTTAAGACTTATTTGCTCCTACCTGGGATCACAAAATGTCAATATAATATAATGAAAATCATCATTTTGTTTGCGTTGTGCATTCACAGAGACAAATGTAACCCATAAGTGTTAAATATCTAAACTCGAGTCTTATATACTCCATCAACCCAATTACAACGTCTTATTTACCTATTCACTTTCATTAAGATAAGGGATATAATGGTAATTTTGTCAAAAAACGACCTATCGTGCAAATTTATAAAAAGTTGGATGCCTAGGAGGTTGGAAAAAAAGTTGAGAACCTAATTGATTCTTAACTCAAAGGTTGGGGAGGATTTGTGAAATTAACCCTTTTTACAATATGGTTTTATTTAATGAAAGTAATAATAGTTAAAGTGGTTATATCTACACCACTACTTTTACTAACTAAACCACGATTTTTAGTTTTTTTCCTTATTTACTAAACGGTCATAAGTTAAATGACTTAGGCCCCGCTTGGTTCACGTTATAACAGAAATCTATTACAATTCTATCACATCAAATCACACTTTTTCACTTTTCAATAAAATTTAACCAATCACATTAAGACACATGTCATAAAAATTCAAATTTCAAAATATATTATAACACAATCCGTTTATAACACAAACCAAACGGACCCTTAATAACCTCTTATGAATATCTATATTTTTTGGGGTACACGACAAGACGAAAACCTAATTTATATCCATATTTTTACATCAAACATTAAGAAGAACCCTATTTTACATTTACTACACCACCATACTCATGTATAGCTTGATTGAAGCCAAATTAACATCTATTTTCTAGAATAAAACCTCAATGCTTCTAATACATCCTTCAACACAACAATCATGCAGTTTGAATATTAAAGGGGGGATTTGTCACCATGATTCTCGTCCAAGAGTAAAAGCTGAAATGGAGAGATAGAAAAGATTGGCTACTGGGTCAAATAGAAAATAACAATATAGTTCATCTGCTCCTTTCAATTTTCTTATCATGTGAAAAGAGAAATGGAAATTTGGGTATTGATGTTAGAACCTCACAATGGATAATTCGATGGGAGGCTTTTTTTGAAAGTGAATGTTGCTGGATTTGTTGGAGCCATTATTGTTGATGAAAAATGGGGGAGAGAGCTAAATGGAGTTAAGGGGAATTGTAAACAATATGGCATATGGTGGTGTATGCTTTATAACTTGTTTTTGTTTTTATTTTACTTTATTTATTATTGGATTGAAGGTTATATTGGTAAATGAGGAGTGGTTTATTTATGAAATATATACTTTGATAGTGGTATATATATTGTGGTGTGCGTAGTAAAAGGAGTTGTATAAATATAACCACCCGAATAGTTATTACTAAACATCAATTCAAAATGATAATAATAATAGTTATTACTGAACATATTAAATAATGTTATTATGGTAAAAAGACAAAAAATAACTTTTCAAATTAGAATTGTGACTATATATTTGAGACAATCTAAAATGAAAAACATGACTATATATTGGGACGAAGGGAGTAACATTTTTTAAGAATGATAACAAATTAATATTGCGTAGAAAATGGTGTGTGTCTGTTGAGACAGATCAGGTTCCATACACGGAGCCACGGAGCCCGATCTAACGCAGTAGAAATTAGCATAGAAAATGTATGCCGGATGAGAAGTTTTTGATACAAAATATTGAAAACATAGGAGGGAAACATAAAACAATTATTACAAGTTTATATTATGAATTTTTTCAGAATTACGCTATTTGAATATATATGTGAACAAAAGTACAAAATGTGTTCAAATTACCTTATTACTCTTACACAATTTAAAAACATTCAAAGTCATTTCTAGATTAATAAGGTGGTTTAAACTCTTTTTTGTTATAACTTTTGTTCAACTGTATGTCTAAATAAACTAATTCATTTTTTAAATTATATGCAATCTTTTTATCCTTGCCATAATCAAAGAACAAATGAACTTATCTATCGATTTTGTTGACAACTTTTCATGAGAGTTACCACCTTTTATAATTCTCCCCGTAAGGTTCGCAACATTTGACCATCAATTGTCAAAAGTTAGGATTCTTTGCAAGAATCACATTCTTTAATTACAAATGTCAAAATTTACAATTCTTTATAAGAACTGTATCCTCTCATTACTAGAATTAAAATGATATTCTTAAAAAAATTGTTGCAATACAAGCCCGTTTGTTGGAGGACTATCATCATATGATTGAACACACAAAATGACAAAATGAGGGAGAAGAAAAATTAACACGCTTGTAGACTTAGAACAGAATGTGTTTCTATAAAAAAAGATAACCATAAAAGAATTATAAAGGTGTTTTTATCAATATTATTTGAGCTATCAAAACACCTATACAACATAACAATCTGTTGATAGTTTTTTTTATTTATTATTTATTTATTATTATTATTTTGAGGAAATAAGCATAATTTTCATTATCAATGGAAGAAATATCCAGGTGCAAAAAAAAAAAAAACACAAAAAAAGGAAGAAATATCCATAGTGAGTACATGAGAGAGCCATCAGCCAAGAGGGAGAATGATTCAAAATACAAAGACTTTGAAATTCTAAAGCTCGACAAGCAAGAGTAAAAGTTGCTTCATTGGCTTGTTGCCGAACATGCTATAGCCTAAAGTTGACGGTTCCATCCAAAAGCTTTTTGCAATCATAAATAAGAGTGCCAATGTCACGCTCTCAAATTTATTACCTTATTTTCTTGTATTATTTGTGTTTAATGGTAGCGGAAACATTTGGGAAATTAATCTCAATTCAAAATTGAGGGTGAGACTTTACAAATACAAATCAAACACTATTATACATGATATCATGTTGTTATAGCTTTACAATAACTATTGCGGTCACCCACAATGAAATCTCGGCTGTATTCTGAAATCTCGATCACATACATGTATCTTCTCCATTTTTGGAATTATCCGTCCACAAAGCTCTTAATTTAATGCATACAAGATTGTTAAAGAGAAAGGGAAAAATGGGCGAGTATAAAGTACTCAGTGAATAACAACATACATTGGTTCATGAAGAAATGCAAGAAAGGCAATAATACCACAAAGAAAACCACTTATATGTTCAAGTCGGGTCACCACTAGCTTAGCCTCTACCCGTAAGCACAAGACACAAAGATTCAATGATTTAAAATGACCAAGATCACTTAGCATGGTTATAGTACTACAGAGATTATGACAAAGCAAGGTAAACTGGTAGACATCGCCACTTGTAATACCAAATTAAGGCAAGAAACAATCATTTATCCAAAAACAAGTGTGCACACTTAGGTATCAAATGCCAAAGCAATATAAAAGGAGCATGAGAAGCAATTACGCATAATCAAGTATCGAATACCAAAGAGATCTAATGAAGGCATGCGTTTCGTAGAGGAAGAGAGCTAAGGCACGTGTTACTCATCTTTTGATTTCCCAAAGATGACTTAAATAATTCTAATGTAGAAAAGGGCCTCTAAAGTTTTGCTATTCCCTAATCAAAACTATTTTTCAAGTTATCTTTCTATATATAGTAATGAGCCTTTTTCAAGAGACAAATAGGTATTTTGGTGGGTTTTAATGATTGTTTTCCGCCTCACTATAGTTGTGGACGAATTTGCTCCTTTTGGATAGATAGAGGATAAGTGCAAAAGTTTGGAAAAAGCTTGAGAAATATTCACTCCCATCCCCTATTTATATTTGTCAGAATTTAACTATTTTTGAATCATATTTGAGTTCCACAATTGCATTACGCCAAGAGGCGTAACTGACATCGCATATCTTAGGAGTGACTTCGCTAAATATAATTCATTCGTTTATTATTCAAGATATCCTTATACTTTGTATTATCTTGTAATTAGATTACTATATTATGATTTATGTTAATCAAGGATCGTATTCTTTCTTTGGTGTCATTTGATTAATAAGTTGGTAATCTTTTAATGCATTTTAAGCATTTATTTCATCACCGTCACAATAATGGCCACATAGCTTAATTGAAGGTTAATTTTCGCGGGATGTTACAGCCAAACTCTGAGCTGACCACCTCTTTGCTCATAGCCTGGACTATTAGCTTAGAATTTGATACGCCCCACCCCTAGTATTTTTAATATACTATAAGTGTGACGTACGCCGACGATAAATTCTAACTAGAAGTTAGAATTCACCGCCAAGGCTCGTTGACTTAATAAAATTTCCTAAAAATTTTGGCAGCATCTGTCCTATTTTATGAATAAACCCCCTGCATGACAAGAATTTTATCAAACTCATACTCCAACACAATCCAAAACCTCAACCGACCACCACAACACGCCAAGTCAAAAATATATATCATAACATAACGAACTCTACATAGAGATATACATTCAAAATTATATTAGCCTTATTCTTTTCTTCTTAATATACATAAGCATGTCAACATGTCAAACATATTTAACCACATCAAAACATATTTCCTTGTTACATTTCTAGTTGATCATGCCAACCTTGTCAAAAGGTTCATCTCCAGAATAGATTCCAAATGTTGCTCAAACTTCAGTTAATACCTAGAAGGGGAAACATTGAAAAGTATTTTCGTGAGCATTAATGCCCAGTGAGTGGCATGTTAGAAAAAACTATTATACTTTTAAGCAGAAGACATTTGTCACTTTTATATTCATCTAAGCAAATTGTAAGAAATTTATCTTGGATCAAACATTCATAAAGTCATTGCAATGCTAGAACATCATGTAGTACATAGGCCCCTCCGCCTAGGCGGCGTTTATTTAGTCAGTTTGAGCTATAAGCCCCTTTACCCATAGGCGGCATGATCGTAAACATAAGAAACAATTTGGGAAATCTCAAATCATGCATCTCGAAAATTCTTAAATATCACATTTTCAAATTTCATAATTTCTTGAGTAAGAAAAGAACTTTCAAAATATCCATAAAACATCACATCATCACATATAATCGAACAGAGTCAATTTTATTTACAAGAGATTTGAGAAGATTTCACTCACTGGATATGCGATTTAGTTTGGTTGTTAGGCTTTTCCAACGTCTTTTGTGTTCCCTGTAACATAAATTGATAATAGAATCAATAATCCATAATCATATTTCAACCCTCAAACATAACTTAACTTCTTTACCCTTCTTTTCTTGTTTTCTTTTCATTTTTGTTCTTTATAACGTATTTCACTACTTAAAAATTTTCTCTACTTAACTAAGGCTTATAAACATAACACTTTCTTTGGATTACATATTTTCTATTACATTAACTTTCTCAAGATTTCTTCATTTTCATATTAAACATATAGTTATCCCTCCTATCTAATCATTCTAGATTTTATTCCATCTTAAAATTATAATAACGTCACATAGTGAAATCTTAAATATCCACTAGAAATAACAACACTAATTTTTCATCTTTAAACATTAATTGTATCCTTTAATAAGACTTTCTACACTTACTTTTAAATATTAAACCATTCATATAAATACTCTAGTCTTTATTCTACCTTAGAAATTTTAGGGCCTCACACATTAAATTCTCAATGCTTACTAAAATAACAAATAGCATTAATTCTAAATCTTTAAACACTAACTCTTTGTCTTTAATAATTTCCACAATTGCCATTAAATATTATGGCATTCATTACTTATATATCCATTCTAACCTTCACTAAATTCCTCAATTACCATGATATTATGATATAAAATCATAATACCAACTTATATATATATATATATATATATAACTTCAACTTATTCCTCCACTTAAAATTTCATCTTATTACTAGCCACCATAATTTCTTAATATAACACTAAGAACCTTAAATTCCATAATCAAATATTGATTTAATACCTCTAAAATGTGTAACAAATGAAACTACAAGCTATTAGACATGTTCATAAAATTTTCATAAACCCTATATTTTCAAACTTATAGAAATTCAAGGTTAAAGATCAAAAACACTTACTAGTTGCTCCTTGTATTGGCTTTCTTATTCTTTCTAAGATTATTCAAATTTCTCCCTTTTTTCTCCCCAAAAACTTGCAGAAAGCTTCGGCCATCTTTCTCTCTTCTTTTTTTTTTTTTCTTGTTTTGTTTTTGGCATTTTGTTTTGGTTTATTTGATATATTATATTATATATATTATGTTGAAATTGGCCCAATTACCCGAAAATTCTCTGAACCATTTCATTTCTATTTTTTTTTTGTTAACATAATTCTTGTTTCCATTTTAATTTTAAATTTTGTGTGCATATTTAATTTGGTCCTTATATTTTTAATCTATTACATGGAATAGAAAAATACAATGAATTGAGATGTCATAGAATCCATCTCAATAACAACATTAGAGACACCCATCGACCTCAACCATGTCAAAACAAACCAACTCGAGTGTTTCTTTTATTGTTAAGCATATTTACATTGTTGTTGACTTTTCACTTCTCGTTAAAAAATGCAAAGTTTTATGCCATTCCTTTTCTTTTATTTTTATCACAAAATGCAAAGTTTTATGCCATTCCTTTTCTTTCACAAAATGATATTAAATTTTTTTCCTTTTCTTTTATTTTTATCTCATAATAAAACAAAAATCTTGGCACAAACTAATACTCAAAAGAAAAAAAAATAACAAAATAAAATAAAAATTTGGCACATACTTATATATATTTCTAATTTTTTTCTATAATAATACAAGAGAATGAACTTTAAAAAAACATTAAGCAGAATGAGTTAGATATTTTGATTAACATTAAATGTATGATTTGTAATTGAGTAGTTATCAAATTAATGATAGATAAATTCATATAATGTGAAAAGTAACATAGGAATCAAACACCCGTTTATTGGCATGAAGCAATAACAACAATAACAACAACAATAAATTAGTATGGTTTGGTCCCGTAAATATAGTTCACTATTAATTCTTATCTATCTCAAATTAATCCATTTTCTTCACAAAAACATAGTTAATTTCTCAGTTTTCTAATTTACATCTATTATGCATTATAATAAAATAAAATGAAAATAATAAAATAAAGTAAAATAATAATAAAATAAATGGAAACGTACGTCAAGAAATATTCTTAAACTTTAAATTTTCAAACCTATGATTTTTGTAAAAAATAAAAGTGGACTAATTTTTGCAAGATGAAAGAAATATTGCTTTACAACCTTAAATCCTTATTGGCTTGAAATGACTTCTGTCTTCACAACCTTAAATGTTCGATGACTATCATATGAATGAACACACAAAATGACACAATAAAGGAGAAGAAAAATTAAAACGCTCGTGTATACCTAGAATAGAATGTGTTTCTGCGAAAAAAAACAACCATAACAAAATTATAGATGTGTTTTTATCAGTATTTTCTGAGCTACCAAAACACCTACACAACACAGATTAGAAAAAACAAATTCTGCTGAAAAATTTATCTTTTGTGGTTTATTTCTAACGATTAAATCATATTTTTCTTTATATTTTGGTATTTTTAGTCTTGTATTTTGAAGGTTGTTTTCAGTTTTGGTTTCTAGTGTAATTTAAGATTTTCATTCCTCTCCTATACGATTTACACTTTTTTTACACTGAAAATGTATAAAATGGTAAATTGTCATTTTAAAGCATTCACATTAGTATTGTTAAAGAGAATTCTTAGATATTTATATTAGTTATGTACCAAAATTAATGCTATATTGCTAGTGTTAAAAGCATTGTTAAATGAATCTTGGAAAATTCTAGTTGGACAAAAAGATGGACAAAAAAGTGACAAAATTGATATGTGGATTATATGATAAGTGTTGATATAAAAGTGATGTAATGTGTTGAAAAACAGAATTGTGCCATGTGTTAGTTTTGTTAGATTTTTTGTATGGGTATTTGTTCAAATAGCACAACTCGTGAATCTTTTTAGGCTAGTTGTTAACTTTATTGTTAACTTTATCAATAATTTTAACGTTGTATTAACATTTAATAGGTCTTGAAGATGTCACATTTGTCAATTGTTCATTCTTTGGATTCAACCAATTAGTAAGGGAAAATTAGGGAAATAAGGTGTTTGTCAACTCTTTTCCCAAAAATCAGGTGTCAATGAGTAATTTTGGAAAAATCAGGTGCCCAACCCACCCCTATCGTATTCACCTGGTTTCTCTGTCCATATGTCTCTCGCATAGCTTTGCCGTCGCCACTTTACCGCCTCCGCTATCTTTATGTGACATCACCGGTGGCACCCTCTTTTCTAGCTGCCATCGCCGTTCACTGTCATGTTCATCATCTGATATTCAAAATTCGAATAGCTGCGGTAGCCCTTGTGTGAAATTCGCATTTGAAATTCACCATTTTTCATGCTAATCTGGATTGAAGTACTCCCAACCATCGCCACCCTATTGCCACCGTCACCCTTCTATGACATCGCCAGTGTCATCATCCTCTTTTTGGCCACCATCGCCGGTCGCGTATGAAATCGCGTCTGAAATTCGCGATTTGGAGGCTGCTTTGTTTTGTTCATCTGATTTAGTGGATGGTGGGTGGCGTAGGGTATTAGGTCGTGGTGGTGGTGGATGTGGTGGTGGTCGAGGTGGTCGCGGTGGTGACTCCGTTGTGTTGTTGATGACTCAGGGTGGTAACTCGCGGCGTATTGCGTTGTTGATGACTCGGGGCGGTGGTGACTCGGGGTGTCAGGTCATGGTAGTGGTCGCTGTGGTTGTGTTGTACTCGGTGGTTGTGATTCAGTTTTTCCACGGAGTTGTTGTATTGTTGTGATTTGGTGTTTTGACGGGTTATTTTTGTTGTGACTCAATATTTTTGTTGTATTTTTATGAGTTGTTTTTTTTGTGTTTTTGCTAGTTGTTTTTATTGTGACTCAATGTTTTATTGTGTTTTTGCAAGTTTTTTTTATTGTGACTGGTGTTATAGAATTGTGTTTGATTTGACTCGATGTTTTAGCGAGTTTTTTATTGTGACTCTGTATTTTAGTGAATTGTTTTTGTTGTGACGTGTTGTTTTTTCCTAGACTTGATGTTTTAGAGATTTGTTTTTTATGTGACTCGGTGATTTGGTGAGTTGTGATTGTTGTGTTGTAATTGTGATATCACAATGTAAAAACACTCAAAACATCTGATTTTTTAACCTGGTAAACCACTCACAAGCCCAATCCCAGAGGCCATTTTTTATCCTCAGCTGGTAAATATTCTCATAAATACTGCATACATGCACATTTCCCAAGGTATTTGACATTTTTATCTTTCACTACTGTAGTAATTTATTCCCATATTAAGGATCATATACTCATTTTTGCACCAAAGGGGCTTTGAGGGTTATACCTCGGAGACTTTTTGCAAAGTCTGTGAAGTTCGGAGCATTGGAGAGAGATCATTCATCATACTTGGACGAATTCAATATCATTAGGTCTACTTAGACTTAGTGGATTTTAGTGATTTTATCTAACACATCCAATGTAATACTTCATTAAAATATTAAATTTAACTTGTATATGTGACATTTAACAATTTAAAATGCACTATATTGCTTATGTTAATGCTCTTAATGGCTTGTATGTTTTTTATTCTTGTAGAAATAATTTTCATTTAAATTTATTTTTAATCACACATTTATCTATTAAATTAAATTTACATGTAAATATGTAAAATTTCCTTCTTACTGCACATTTTTTTCTCACAAAATGATTTTCTAAAATGAAAAATACACATGATTCCTTACAAAAATAAGTTTTCAAATATATACCAACAAAAAATATCAATTTTTTTTGAAACAATCAATATTTTTAAAATTTGAAAAATGGAAAAATTTAAAAAAATATAATGAATAATTCTACTTGGACAAAATAAAGGACAAAAGTTAGACAAAATAGACATGTGTCGTGTATGGTTAATATTGATGTAAAAGTGATGTGACGTGTTGAAAAATAAGATTGTGCTGTGTCAATTTTGTTAAAATTTTTATATAAACTTTTGTTCAAATAACACAATCAAATATAATTCGTTGAAAAATCCTTCATAAAATCGTATATATTATCATTAAGCACCATGCGTACGATAGCATATTCGATCTCAAAGCATGACCGCCCCACTTTACCCGCTTCTACCCGATAAACTCCGTATAGAATGGCATATCGGTTATTTCCACCACAGTAGTGTCCATTTCCCTAACATACCCTTTCCACGCTTCTATATAAACCAACCTGACCCGTCATTCGAAACCGCTATCTCAGGAGGGAGGGGGGTTGCTCTGGAGATAGATAGAATTAGTAGAGTGAGAAAGTGAGACGGAAGGATCATGCAGGGCAAGAGAGATTAGTTTTTCTTCCCAATTTGCTTTCACATTTGCAGAATTTGAATGTTTCGTTCTTAATTTTGTGTCGTTCTTAATTTTGTGAAAATTGGAAGGTTTTTTGGGCGATTAAATGAGTCGATTAGGGTTTATAACGGTAGTGTACGATGGTGATGTGTATTTGGGGGAGTTGGATACTATTCCAGTGAAGGATGGCGATTTTCAGTTTCCGAATAATGAGATTCGTATTCACACAATCTCACCTAAAAGTGAGAGATGCCACCCTCTCTCGGTTCTCCAAACAATTGCCTCTTCTTCATTTCGGTGCAAGCTTGAGCCTAATTCTGATACAAATTCCAATGGCAACAATGGTCCTGATCATTTGCTCAATCTCCACGCGTCGTGTTTCTACGAACTCAAGGTCACACAATTAGTTGTGATATGGGATGTTTATATGAAGGGATCATTGTGAAATCTTGATTAGCTACATTAAATTTGTTGCTATGATTTGTGGGCATGTTAATTAGTCTTGTAGGCCATTTAATTTGGTGGATATTTGTTTTCTATGATCGAGAATATATGTTTATGACTGCTGCACGTATCCAGTTATTAGCCATTAATGTCTTGGATTGCTAAGATACTCGTAAGAGTGCTTGTAAGTAATATCACTTTTGGCTGCATATGTGTATTTATGGACATCTTACAAGTTATTTTTATTTTATTTTTCAAACTGATAATATTTTATTTTTCTATAGACTGCGGTGGTGTTACTTGGCAATGAAGAGATTCATTTAGTTGCAATGCCTAGCAGGCAGAAGAAATTCCCATGTTTCTGGTGCTACTCAGTGCCAATTGGTTTGTATAATTCATGCTTATGGATGTTGAATAAGCGATGTTTGGCAATTGTGTTTGATTTGGATGAAACTCTCATTGTTGCCAATACAATGAAATCCTTTGAGGATAGAATTGATGGTTTGCGTGATTGGATTGAACATGAGACTGACCCGGTTCGGGAATCTGCAATGGTAGCTCAGATGAAGAGATATGTTGAAGATCGGGCTTTACTGAAGCAGTATGCAGAGACTGATTGTGTTGTGGATGGTGGAAAAGTTTATAATGTTCAGCGAGAGGAGGTACCTCAGCTATCTGATGGTCAGGAGAGGGTAGTGCGTCCAGTTATAAGACTGCCAGAAAAAAATGCTGTTCTTACTCGCATTAATCCCGAGGTTAGGAGATCCTTGTGATACCATATTGTCGTCTTCTGCTACTGTGTGATCAGTGTTTCTGCTTTCCATTATTTTTTATTTGCATGGTTATGATGTACATGTCTACTTCTGCAGGTGCTTTACCTGTGATCACTATGCCATAACTTAAATACACTGTTAATGAACTGAGAAAATGGAAATTCTTGCATGGTTCTAGTGCGAGAATATTATCTCTATTGACAAATGGCTTAATGTTGGAAATTAGAAATAGGAGACTTAGGAGCACCTGTGTTTCATTTTCACAATCGATGCCTTTTTTGGTTCTCTTTGGACTTCCTTGGGATTACATCATTCAGTAGCTGTAATATGAAGGATCTAATAATTGGATGAACCTTCTGCACGTCATCTCTTGAATGACTGAGAACAGAAAGCATTTTCCCATGCTATCCAACTACTTGTTCCTTCTCACTTCAGTTCTGTTGTTGAACTTCCAGTTTTCATACTTTGCCTAGTTACAGATTGGTCCCTGAATCACGCAAGAGAAGATAGAAGGTTTTAATCTCATATATAAATGATTTGTGTTTTAAATGATTTAATAAATCCAAAAGTCTGGACTTCTAGATTTATCGAATTCAATCCTGTCATAATTTAGTGGTTGTTTTTGGATTAGTATTCATCATTACAGGCTTTACTTAGTGATGGAGATGATCTCTTTATGTTATCCACTCTATGCTTTGACTAAGTTTACTCATTTCCTTACAATGGTTGTTTTCCTGTTCAGAATCGTGATACAAGTGTATTAGTCAGGTTACGACCTGCCTGGGAAGAACTGAGAAGTTATTTAATCGCAAAAGGTCGGAAGAGGTTTGAAGTTTACGTTTGTACCATGGCTGAAAGAGATTACGCACTGGAAATGTGGAGGCTACTTGATCCTGAGGCACACTTGATTAGTTCAAAAAACCTGCTGGACCGTGTTGTTTGTGTAAAATCAGGTGAGTTTCAGATTTGTATGTGACGACATTATTTATATCTTTTTCTGGTAGTTAGGATTGCTCGCGACAATAGTTATTTAGAGCATTGTGGAGATTGTCCTAGTGTTCTTCCTCCCAGTGTTTATGGTTATGTACTTGAATTTATATGGTGCATCGGCAACTTTTTATCACTTCTATCAAGGATACTCTAGGATAAGGCTAATCCCATGCACGGTTGCCCCCTTTTCATATTGATTTTATTGTATTCTCCTATTTATCTTACCTTTTACTCTCTAATGAAATAACAAAATGAACTCTAGTTTCATTTTGACAGTTTTAATTTTTCTTTTGCTAGGGGCGAGGAAGTCTTTGCTCAATGTTTTCCAAGACGGAAATTGTCATCCAAAAATGGCAATGGTAATTGATGATCGCTTGAAAGTGTGGGAAGAGAAGGACCAGCTTCGTGTTCATGTGGTACCGGCATTTTCTCCATATTATTCTCCACAGGCGGAGGTAATATAAGCATAACACAGTTTCTATTGCTGATCACTTTAATGACACTGGTACTGATGGATATATGTTCTTCATCAGACTGCACATGCTGTTCCAGTCCTTTGTGTAGCAAGAAATGTTGCATGCAATGTCAGGGGCGGTTTTTTCAAGTTAGTCAAGTTCTTAAAATTTATTTATGTGTTAACCAGTTAATAGATAATTAGATATAGTTAAAAATGTGACTATATATTTTAGTGTATATATATTTTTTAATTATAATATCTGGGTGTTCCATTACATCTATGACATAGTGTTTTTCTTTTTCCCCAATGCAATTAGAGAGTTTGATGAAAATCTACTTCGAAGAATAGGTGACGTCCACTATGAAGATGAGGTTGTGAATGTTCCTTCTCCACCTGATGTTAGCAACTACTTGATGCCAGAGGTACTTAGATTTGAACTTTTTTCTCTCAATATGCTTGTGCAGCACGATAACAATTTTGTCCAAATATTTTCATCAGGATTCCGGTTTTGTTCCAAATGGGAATCCAAATATTCCTATTGCCGATGGAATGAATGGCCCTGAAGTCACTCAAAGATTGAACCACTTGGTAGGCAGTTGATAATTAGGTATTTGTGGTATATTGGTTTTGTTCTCCTTGATAATTGTTCACTCCATTTATCAATTTTTAATATTGTTTACAGGAAGAGAAGAATATCCCGAATGCTGTTTCTCACCCTGTGATTAATAATATAGAGATGAAATCTGAAAGCAGTAGATTCCCTGCAGTATCAATTGCAAATGCTATTGTTCTTCCATCTTCAAGAGCAGCATTACCATCTGAAAGTATGGATCTTATACCAGAAATGTTTTAATTTTGAAAATTTTGGATAAATGGTGATGATTACCAAGATTTCGAGTTTATGATAAGCCATTTATTTGCTAAGTTTTGCTGTTTCATTGAATCTTTTATTTTGTCTTTGATTTTATGAAGTAACATTCATTATGATGAGATTTTCTTTTTGGCATTTATTATTTTTTCTACCAAACACACAGTAGAACCTAGTTTGCTTGGAGATCCATTTAGAAGAGATAACAGGTACCTAGGTTCGACGGAACCTCCTCTATTTCCTAAATTGCCTCGACAGCATCGTTCGCCATTCTTACAACCACAGGGAGGCTGGCTAGAAGACATCAGTAGAGAACATCTTAATAATCGACCATCAGCAAATTCCCCAGAATCTGATCCATTTGAGAAGCATCAAGGTCGTCAGAATCCATTTACTCATGGTACACCGCCTTCTGTCCTTCCAGGACTGTTGTCACACGTGTCTCAAGTGAAAAAGGAAGAGGTTGCCAATGTGCCATTTTCCTCTTAATTTTGATGATCTAATCAGTTTTTCCTTCCGAAGATCTTACACATGAATGAATTTCACCTTTGTGTAGGCTAGCTTAGAACAGGATACGCAGAAACAGCAACCTCAGTTGGTAAATGAGTTTGCAGGTAATGGAATTTGGAGCTACTATTGCCAATTTGCCATATCTTATCTCGTTATAGCTTGGACATTTTTCAGTAAATTTTTGAACCCTGTAAGGCTGTGAGACTGAGTTCTTTTGAAGGGGTAATAATAAAGAAAGAAGTCGATGGTGATGGATGATGATGAGGGAATGACTAATGAGTCACCTAACTATTGATTTTTTTCCCCAGTTATATTTCCAATTTATATAGTACTGTCAATTTGAGTATGTATTCACTGCGTTTGGGTGCGGCAAAAGTTTAAATCTTTGGTTTAGATCAGTCCTGACAGTAAGACTCTGAAACATATTTATTAAAGACCAGTCCTGAAATTTCCTAATTGACCTTGAAACCCCCAACAAAGGTATCCAATGGTTAGACAAATTAAGGGGCAAATAGGACCATTGACGCCCATTAAATTGACAGAAACAGTTGCGAGTCCTCTGGCTGCTGCCACACATTTTTGTGCACCCAATAAACGCACGACACCAGGCAATTAAGCCAAAATTTTAATTGTTATTATTTTTCTAAAGCACTTTTCTACATTATTAACTATTCAACAGATGTTGTGTAAATTAGACTTTTAGTTTTGCTAATTGTTCTTTATTATGGATTCTGAAGGTTCATGGTTTATTATAAGCATTTTTGTGTACTTTTACATTCTCTTGGACAATTTGTTGGTCTATCTTGAGGCTTACACCTCAACTTGCCATAAGACTTTCTCCTTGCCTCGCGGTTTAACTGATCTTTTATAAGTATTGCAACTATCTCTAGTTAGATGGAGAAATTGATGTATATGATGCATGGGAAGATATCATTACAGATTAAACTACTTTTTCCCCCAGGTTACTGAGATTTTTGTACAAAGAAAGTAGTTATCTCATGTAGTTATTCTCTGTTTTTCTGGTGTCCTCTTCGGTTACGTGAGAAAATCTTCATTTTGTTGTATCATTTAGCCAGTCAGTTACAGACACCTATTTAGTCACACTTCCACTCCAAAGTAATGAATATACAGAAAAGTATAATATATTAAAATGATAGCATTTGCATCTCTTTCTATTAGTAATTAGTGTACCGAGTTATTCTAAGAGGAGTTTGAATCACAAAAAATCAGATAACAAGGCATCAATTTTGCTAAGCCAATTCAGATTCAAAATGCTGATGCTCCTATTCTGCAACTCTCAATAGGTGGCAGTACTCATACCAGAAAGCATTGCCCTTAAAATTAGTTATCTTTCTATGACTTTCTGTCTCCTATTTTGGATGAAATAGGCTGTTTCTAATAAACCACTTGAAGCCTTGGTTTTGATTCTCTTTAGAGTTTTTACTGAGTCAGAGCATTCTTTGCAATAGTTATCAATAGGTAAGATTGCAACCTGAAGACATTGTTATTTAGCTTTCTAAGTCTGACATTGGTTTCTGTTCTTGGTAGAGGGTGTAACTCAAAGCCAATCAACTTCCAATAATAGAGAACTTAAACCTGAATCTGAAAAATCGAACACGTTGCCTTCGTTGTCTATCAATGTCCTGCAAGAGATTGGTAGGAGATGCAGATCAAAGGTAACTCCATGTTTCTAGCAAAAGCATAGTCTCAAGAATATCTTAGTCCTATGCAGGGGTCATTATTGTGTGTTTCTTGCTCAGGTTGAATTTAAGCCAGTCGTAAGCACCGGTAATGACTTGCAGTTCTCAGTAGAGGTTAGTACTATAACACTGTACATATGAAAGTTGCAAGTATAATTCGAGTTTCCTCTGTTCAGAACTCAAGCAAGGAAGTTTTTTATGGTGTTAACTTGTTTGTGGTTAAATATTGGCTGACTTCATGATAATTCATTAGGAAAGAAATACTCAGAATTTTAGGATTGAGTGAGGGTTCTCTTGTTTGGATCTGTATATTGGTTGGCATTTTAATGACCCATGAGTTAGTGGATGTACCTACCTGTAGTTATCTTGTTACTCGTGAATAAATGTTCAACTAAATGGGTGTTCATAATATGATGTCCGTATGAGTTTTTTAATGAGATTGATATATCTAAGGGAGAGTAGTATATACCCTTGCATATAATATCTAGACCTTCAGGAAGTTCAAATTAGAAGTTGGCTGCATAAGATATGCAATAAAATGTATATATCCTGGTTTACATGTAATGAAATGTCATGCCAGGCCCACGTACTCAGTTGATTGCACTTCGAGAGATATATTAATAAGACACTTCCACAGTTGCTCATTTTTGTCAGATCCAAATTGGCTGAGTTTAGTCTTGCTTGGAGTTGCATTGTTCTGCAATTCTTCAATGTTCAAAATTCTAGGGTTAATGTTTACAAATAATCAATATTATGAACTTTGTCCTACCAGTACTAAATTTTACAGTAAGTTGGTCTTTATGCTGAACTTTTCTTTTGCAATCAAGTAAAAGTTTTGTATTTCAAAATGTTAAAACCACGATCCTGGCTATAATCATGTTCTGTGCAGGGAAAACTAAAGTTAGTGTTCTACCAATTTATCTCCACAGTATAATTTCATCTACCACTGATTTTACAACTGCTCATTTATAATCACACATTTCAAATTTATATTTTTATGGGGATTTATTCATATACAATTTTTAAAGACTTAGAGATTTATAAAATCTTGAGGTATTCAATTTAGACTTTTTAGGACTTTTTAAAATCTAGATGTATTTATTTTGAGAAATTCAATCTAGGTGTCTCCAAAAGTCTCACGCACACCCATGAGATTTCTAGACACTTCTTGAATTATATTTTTTTAAAAAAAAGAATGTATCTTCCATTTTTCTCTTGACCCTTCCCCACCCTCCCTACAATACTTTTTCGTGACCTGTTCCCCACCAAATTAGATGGCGGGGCCGGGTGGGCTATTATCTTGCTTCCTGCTAGTTTACTTTTTATTCTTATTTATTATTTATTTTCTTTTCAAATTACTTGTTATTAAAATAGGAAGGGAGAGGGGTCACTTCTGCATTGCTTAGCTAACCCGCGATAAGGATTTATTTGTCACATTCATGGGAATCCGTCGGGTTTCAAACAGTTCTGTTTTTCCCCATTTCTTTTCCTTTGCCATTTCTTGATTTTTGTTTTTTTTTTTCAATCAATTGTTGGTCTACCTCGAGTAATATTCTTGCTATTCATTTTCATAGGCCGATTTATTATTAATATTTTATGTGTTAATAATTTTGGTTGTATTCTTGATTTGGTCATTTAAGAAGTTGTTTGACGCAATGTTATATTATCCATTTATTTTGAAAATTGAATATCTAAAGTCTCAAAAAGTCTTGTAAAGTTTTTAAATAGAAGTTCACACAAGTCCACATAAGTCTCCTACTTAAATCTCTACAAATCCATAAAAGTTTGAAGAACCTAAAAAATCCACAAATCATCCATTAGAAAAGCTTTAAAAGTCTACAAAAGTTTGGGTTGAATACACCACTCATTTTACCACATTATAATTTCCACAAACTGCGAAGAGAATCAGACCCCCGATAAATGACTGTAAGATTGAAGTTTCTGTATATAATTAGGAAGAACTACTCTTCACATCAGAAGATTACACATTGATAGAATCTTGTCTGATAACCTGCTTATTACATGTCTGTCTAGACTTAATTCTGTAACATCTTATTATTTGCTAGTGCTTAAAACTATACTCAGTGTCCCGTAAAGTTTGAAGAGATCTCATGGTTCAATATTGTCTTATGTTTGGATAGGGTTAACCTAAATAGATGCTAAGTAATCTGAATCTCTGTGTAGGTTTTCTTTACTGGTGAAAAAGTTGGTGTTGGAATGGGCAGGACAAGGAAGGATGCGCAGCAACAGGCTGCTGAGAATGCTCTTCGTAGCTTAGCTGGTAAGATCGTTTTTTATGCTATACTTCCTTCTGTATGAATGGTCCACATGCTTCTTTACCTGTTGCAGTTATGCATGTAGCAATGTGGCTGTGTATCTTCCCGATTTAAAAATGGTATTGTAAAATTGCATAAATGTGCCAATGATCAGGAACATCTTTCCAAAGTGTAAAGTGGATTATATTGACACATTTTCTTTGTAATGTGTCACATTCTGAGGCTGACCCAGTGCTTCTAATTTCCTTTTCTACGGATCACTTTCTAATTATTCTGACAATGTGTAAGGTACTTCCATTTTGGTACCTGCTCTCTTAGGGCATGCCCTGTTCTACTGATGCAAAGACTTTCTTAACACGGATGCATTTTTTTTTTTTTTTTGGCAGATTCCAGACTTAAATTAATACTAAGATTTTTACTTACTCTCTGATATACAAAGCATTTGTAACTTTATTGAACTTACAGGACTTGATAAGAAAATTCGATCCTTTTCGCTGTATTCTGAACTTATTTCATAGTTTTGTTAGCACTTTTTAGTAGCTCTAATATACAATCAATGCCCAATCAATAAACTGCAGATGATGATGTTACTCTTCTGTTTCACACATTTGCTGAGATATTGACTATTTCTTCACTTGTAATGTTGCAGACAAATACATATCTCATACTGCCCTTCATTCAAGACCTATGGATAATGATTTGGAGAGACTTTCTGTACAGAGAGAAAATGGGTTTCTCTGGGATGTCAATACTGTATCAGACGAACAGGCACGGAATAATGGATTTCTACATAAAAAACCTACTGAGGTGTGATCTTTTTACAGTTACCCCCATGATGTGATTTTGATTTATTTATGTGAAAACACACATGATGCTTGGATAAAGGTTGTGTGGAAAGATTTCAAGATGAGTTGTGATTATCTGGGGATAAGCCACTCCTCTCATGGAATCTGCTAGCACCAGATTGTAGAAGGGAAACAGGGAAAAATGGAGTGAGTTGCTTCATGTTCTCTGCTGCTGTCTCATCTATGCTTCGTAATTTTTGTTTTAGAGGTAAGAATATGGTGGATAAGCCCCTAGTTCCTAGCCATTATCCAAGTATTCTCTTGTGTCTTCAACTTCCATAAAATCTTTTCTAAACATAAGAAAATAACACCCCAAATTACCATTTTCAGTTGTCTTTCCGATATCATTTACTTGTTGACGGCAAGCCTTCATAGTTCGGCTATGCTTTTGCTCCAGTCTCTCAGCTGGATTTCAGTTTTTGATGCACACATAATATTCTTCTTTCTTTCTTATTTCAGATTTCATTCATTTCTGTGAACTATAACCGAACTAGCTACATCATTACCTGCCTTACGGTTATGTGCATGTTATGTTCTGTAATGAGTATGATTCATTTATTTGTTTTTACAAATGCTTTGCAGACAGCTGAGTCTGGACCCCATACGACTACCTCCAATGTTTTAAATCAGCTGGCGCAAAAGCATCCGAACTCGCCCCGGTGAAAGATGACCAAGGGCTGATCTTTTTTTGTCAATTTTAATGATTGCATCCATCCACACAGACTCAGTGTTGCTGCAGTCCATTGACAGATGATCGAGAACACAGACGATGAGAACCAGTGACCAATGACATTTTCTTAGATCGTCTTTAAGGTTTCCAAATCATGAAGTCAGCTTTTGTTGGAAACAAGTATGGACGTTTGAGATCCCTCATTGGTCTCTGCAGAGGATGCACAGCCCAAATGGAAGATATGCTCACCTGGAACAGAAGGAAGATGGCGTTCGTGGAATCACTTTTGATGTCCTAATCTGAGGAATTGGACGCCAGTCGATTTTGTACTGGATAAATTACACTTCTCGGAACACCTTTTTTCGATCTTTTTTTTTTCCTCACCCCTTGTTTGGTGGGTCAAAGAGTTAATAGCAGGATAAATACATTTTGTTGTACATGCTGTAGAAAATATGTGGTCGATGCAGCGAAAATTACAAGCCCCATATGTGGCGAATGGCTGAATAGTTCAGTCTTTTTAGATTTGTGATCCTACATTCAAATGAAGCTCCTTTATATATAATAATTCAATAATTTTAGTTTTGTAGAAATTGTGCGCATGTCAACTTTAAATGGGTGTTGTGCGTTTAACGCACACAACATTCAAGTGGCGAATTTGATTTATTACAGGTTACTTGTCACTACCATAATTCTAACGTTTAGGCCTGAATTTTCGTTCCTTTTTAAAATTGACAAGCAACAATGCAATAAATTTTACATTGCATGTCTACCCAATTATTGACGAGCAATTGGAGTGATGAATGAATGATTGGCGTACAATAAAGACGGAGAATGAGAATCTACTTAGCAAAAATGATCTCACAGTAAACGTCTCGCGAGATTATCTAGTTAGACAAAAGTGGTGGGAGATCGTTAGACAATCTATGTCTCGTTAGACGCATAATGGAAGATCAGAACTAATCTACCTAGGCTTGATACAGACTGTATTCCCATGGAACCATTTATACTAATATTATTTTGTGTAGAAAAATGAAAAAAAAAATGCCATGTAGCTTAGTTTAGATAACAATTAATATGATATATTAAATAATGTATAATAAGTGAAATTCAATATATTAATAAATGATTACTTTATTCAACATATCGAGCAGAAAAAATTTTAAGGAGATATGACCTCTCCCCTTAGGAAGAGGTCAACGCACACATGGCCCTCTGTCAGGTTTCCTGATTCTCCAATAACAAAGGGCTATGTGTGCGTGACCTCTCAGTAAAGGGAGAGGTCTGCATCAAGTAGCTCTAGGGTTAGATAGCATTACTCATCTAAAAAAGGTAATGAGCCGGCTCGTTGGCATATGCGAGAAGAACAAAAATTCACCATTTCTTTTTATGGGAAAAGAATGAGAAATAAAGGACAAAGTAAAAATAAAGAAAAACCAAGAAAATGTATAAAAACACTTCAATGGGAGACCACATAGGAGTTTTCATGCTGCTACACTAATTTATAAGAAATAATGTTTTATAACAACTCTAGGTCTCCTAGTTATATTGGAACAGTATGATAATAGAGATTATTATAAAATCTTAAATAATGTGTTTACATTTAATGCTATTTTAAAAAGCGTGAAACGCGACAATTCGTTAAAGCCGAAATTTAAACGGTCATAAGAGACTCAACTCGATCGCTGCATAAAAAGATATACTACTAGATAAAGGATACAAAGTTCAAACTTAGGCAAAATTAATAGAAAATTTTTAAAGGGCATGAAAATGGGACATTATTAGGAGACATTCTCATGTGGTACACTTATATTGGGTGATAAAAAAATAATTATATAATCATCATTTAATAAATATATGTCACATGAGAATGTCACTTAATAATGTCTCCTTTTTATGTCTCATAGAATTGTTCAAATTAATATGATTCATATCTTAATTTTTTTGGCACCAAACGCACGGGACAAGCTTTAATGATTTTGCGGTGCGGTTGCACCAAGAACAGCTCTCTACAGTTTCCAAATTCCAATCCGATCCATGTTTTTTTTAATTGCATTGAAAGGCTCACTTGATTCGGATACGTTAGATTCAAGCCGGAGCCACCTGGTACCCAATCCATGCTTCCCACTGGCCCCATCAAAATTTCTCCACATTCTTCCACTCACTCTGAGCCACCCGTCTCACTTCAATCACGCGAAGAGGAGGAAAAAACTGTACAGTAGTTTATCCCTGTTTAATTCAATAATTGTGTTGCTTGCTGTGTCTGTTGAGGTATGGAAACCATAACAGAGTCGTGTGTGAAGATTCTTGTTTGTTCATGTAATAAGGAGAGGTGGGTTTTGTGCTCAAGAAATTTTGCTCCTGAAATTTCTTTTCTTGGACATCGAAAGCGTCATTTTGTTGGGGTTTCACGCTCAAACTCTCTTTTGCGTAAGAAATTTCGACCCATTTTTGCAGCGTCTGCTCTTTCGGAATCAAACCCTCAGGTTAGTATTTCCATGTTCAGGATTTTCCCCCCTTTGTTTTTGATGAACTAGATAGATTAGACAGTAAAAATCTTGTCCATCTTGCACTCAATATTTGGATAGTATTAATTATTAAAGAATTCTCTTTGCATATGCAGTAATACTTCTCTTCTGATCATGTGGAATGGAGTTTTATGACTTATGATGGTATTAGATTATTTGTTTATGGGTGTTTATTTTTGTTCTTCAATAGTACAACTTTTGGTTTTACTAGCAATCAATACAGGATAAAGGTTCTTGTTTAATCAGACATTCTGCTGATTTTTCTTGAAATAATTATGGGTTTTTCCTCCTGCCACTCATTAGTCATGGAAATGATACGGCATTCGATACCTGTGTGGTCTAATCCAGTGTTCGAAATGAACAAGAAGGGAAAAGGGGGATGAATTACGAAGCCTAATAGTGAAAAGGTCCATCAAAAATAAAAGAGGGCATGAGACAACCAGGGGAAAAAGTGGAAACAGATAATATTCCAACTTTTCAGATATTCTAGTAGGAAAGTAATAATTAATATACTTTTTTAGTCTTGGCTTCTGTGGTGAGATGCTTTTGTATGTGTCATCATTGCTATTATTAGTGGATATTCGACCTGAGTTTTATCTAGTTTTGATTTTCTCAAATTGCAGGCATCCTGTGTTTTTCATCTTGTTTCTTTCATTCATTTTTTTTATTCTAGCTCTTTATTCATATTGCACAGACAGATCATAATACAGGTTTTGTGTCAACAGAAATTATAAACTGGATCCTGGCAAATATTTAGCCTATAGCTCCATTGCTGCATATATTGTAAAGGGTTAGCAAGAAATCTAGTAGCATAAACATGGACCGTGAACGAATCGAAACCTCAACAAGGGACATATCAAACCAAATGATAGGGTTCCGGTGATTAAATGCTAAATTTACATTAATGGAGATGATATAGAACGGACGAAAGAAGTGAAGAATCACAGTGAATAATTATTAATCATGTTTAGTTGAATCCTGATTCTGCCTATGTTCTTTTTCTTGCAGACACAAATTGCAGATGAAGAAATACAAATAAATGATATAGGTAATTGTCAGCTGGAGGGTTTTATATATTTTGCAGCTTCTATTCATTGGCTGAGTTTAATTTTCTTTTGATTGCAGAGAAGCCCAAAAGTGTTCGTGTCAGATTCAAATTGCGAAAGGAATGTGCATTTGGCCAGCAATTCGTAATTGTAGGAGATGATCCTGTTTTTGGTTTGTGGGATCCTTCTGAGGCTGTCCCATTGAATTGGTCCGAAGGACATGTATGGTCAGTTGAGCTGGTAAGGATCTTATAATGAAGACGATAATTCTTAATGTTTTCAAGAAATCATTCTTATAATTTCTGTTCCGTTATCGATTCACAGGATCTACCTAGTGGTAAGGTGATCAAGTATAAGTTCATACTGAAAGGAGGCACTCAAGAAATCTTGTGGCAGACAGGCCCCGATCGAGTTGTTCAAATATGGGAAACGGAAAAGATGATAACGGTGTCGGAAGATTGGGACAATCCTGAGCTCCAAATGATTATAGAAGAGGAACCTGTGTCTGATCCAAGTGAAGAACCTACCCCTGCTGAGGCTGAAGAATTAGCTGCAGAAAATATTACCGAGGAAAAGGGAGAGCCTAATTCAGAAACACAAGATGAATTATCTAGTCCTCTGAGTGGGAGTTATGCAGAAAAGGAAGATGAAGTTGTTGGAAATGATGGCAGAGCAATCAATGAGAGCAACTCTTTAAGCTCAACGGATGAAGCTACCCCATCTTCCGATGAAGGGGTTCCTATTCTAGTACCGGGTTTGACTCTGATGCCAGAGGAAGAAACTCAAGAAGAATCACTTAGGGAAGTGCAGAAAAAGAATGCATCTAATATTTTAGATGAACCGGATAAAGCTGAGTCGTCCGATTTGCAAGGGGTAACTACTTAATGTCATTTTGTTTATCAGTTTTCAGTCTTTTGGGTTAGCACAATTAATTGTCTCTTCTCAAAGAGAAAATGGAAAGAAAAAGAAAAACCTGAGAGCAAGGAGAAAATGAAATTGATCTGTACTCATAACATGTCAAGCTGCAGTGCCTAATCGAAATGTTGTAAACACAAACTAATGCTGTCAGTTGAGATCTTAAATGTGTTAACTGCAATTTTATTATCCTTGAGGGAAATCATTTTTGCGGTCAAATTTTTTTTTGCATAACAATTTATTTTGTAACTTCTCATCCAACTACTGTTATCCAGTTGAAGGAAGAACATGTGTCTGCCTTGTTGCATCCGGCTGAAGCTGCTGAGATCAAGATTGATAATAAAAAAGAACCATACACTGATGAATATGTAGAGAAGCGGAAGCCAGACCAAGCTGAAGAAATAGAAGAAGAGGAAGAAGGCATTCCCAGTAGACAGGAACTGCAAAATAGTGTGTTGGAAAGTGATTTGCAATGGGGTCAAAGGACACTGCAGAAATTTCTTTCTAATTTCGGGTTTCTGTAAAATTGCATATGGTTCAAGCAGCTATTTTTGCGGTCATTAGTTGAAATGTAGAAGTGGAGGTTGCAAGCCGAGTGTGTATTGTTGCATTTTTTGTTCTTAATTGAACATTTTGGGTCCCTAACCTTGGGTTTGCTGATAATCCATTTGTGTATGTATAGATCCCAATACATATGGAATATTTTTGATATTTTTCTTTGCCATGGTATGGAATTTAGATGTATCATTTCATAGATTAATGTTATTTGTCACTATGTCTTTTGTTATTCCAAAAGCAAATGTACAAGATGAGTTTAGTGACCAATTCGATCTATGCATTCTTGTGAGGCCTAAATTTAACTGGGAGCTCCTTTATCAAGAGTTCATAATTCTGATTGGACTTTATCTGGTTGGTGGTACCTAAAATGATATGGGAGGAACTGGGTAGAAATTTATTCAACTTAGAAATGTGGGTAGGAGAATAGATTTATAATTAAGAAATTGCATATAGAATATTGGTATCCATGTGAATTATTATAATTAAGAAATTGCATATAGAATATTGGTAACTAATGTTGTGCACGCGAATCTTTACAAAAGTCTTTGTTGGATGGGGGTCTTTCTCTATTAAGAATATTGCTTGGTCCATTTTGAATACACGATGAATGTGTTGAAAGAGAGAAATTTCATTTCCCGATTCAGCGATAAATTTCATATTGAATTCGAATAAAAATTAAAACTGATATATATATATATATATATTCTCCATCCAATTAAAAGTCTTAAATATTGTAAGATTTCTTTGAAAGGTATTTAAGAACAGTACCGTTGTGGTGGACCAAGACTCCTTAGATGCTGGGCCAGGCTTTGATGATGGGCTTCCGGTTTTGGATCAAAAGCGACGCAGGGTTGTTGATAAGGTGGGTCTGATCCCCTCTAAGGAAGAAAGCCCAGCCTAATATGGGCCAAAAACTGTCTTACGGTGGGTCCTGTTCTGTAGGCCCACCAGACACAGTGAGTACGTTTAGCTGGAGTGGGCTTGGCAACTCATGAGCAGTTCAGGTCCTCGTGGATCTTGTTTTGAATAATAAGTCGGATTTTATTTTTCTTATAAAAACATTATCTTGGAATCAGAAGCTTATGACGATTAAAAATAAATTGGGCTATGATGGCTTATTTTGTGTCGATTGTATAGGGCATAGTGGTGGCTTAGCAATGTTTTGGAAGAAACAAGATATGGCATCTCCATTAAGTTACTTCCGACACCAAATTGATGTCGAGGTCTCTATTAAAAGTCAACCAAAGTGGCGTTTGACAGGCATACCGGATCGGAATACAAGGAAAGAGAGTTGGGATCATCTGCGTTTAAATGCATTTGCATCCACCCTCCCATGGGCCTACATAGGTGATTTTAATGACTTGCTTCACCGTCATGAGAAGGTTGGAGATAATCCTTACCCTAGTTGGCTTATAAGTGGCTTCCGGGAGGCAATCGAAGACTGCCAACTCCATGACTTGGGGATGAACGGACATCAATTCACTTGGTTTAAGAGGCGTCGACTCCCGGGTTGGATCGAGGAAAGGATGGATAGGGCCCTTGTTAACTCGGATTGGGCCAGTTGCTTTAGTGATTCTATAGTATGGAACCTGGGGATTTTTTCATCCAATCACTCACCTTTCTTCCTATAACCTCAACGCTGCCGGCCGAGACCCCGGGGACGTAGATTTAGATCTCAGAACTAGTGGCTTCATGAGCCAAATTGCAGTTAACTCGTGGAAACGAGTTGGTAGAATAGTATGGGAGATCCTATCCAACGGAGACTTGAATTGTGTAGTGCTGAATTATCCAGTTGGGGTGGCGGGACAATTAGGATGATTGAAACAAAGATTAGGCACTGTAGGGACATTATGAATAGATTGTATACCAGCCGAAGTTATGATGATCTCCAGGACTTTCACACTGCCCAAGTTGAATATTTCGTAGCCCTCGACCAGTAAGAATCGTATTGGAGACAGAGAGCAAAAAAATTCTGGCTAAAGGGTGGGGGACCCTAACTCGAAATACTTCCAAAAAGCCGCCTTTGCAAGAAGAAAGAAAAAGTTTATTTTGAAGTTGAGGGCGATGGATGATGCTGGAATTAAAGATATCATGCTTAACTATTTTCAATCTCTCTTCATCTCCACACGGATGAGTTCTCCTTCCACTTCAGTTCTGCCCTATGTTAGGACTCGAGTATCACAGTCTCAAAATGATGCACTGGTTGCTCCTTTCACTGTACATGAGGTACGCGTTTCTATCTTTGGAGTGCACCCCGATAATCTTCGGGTTTGGATGGTATGAATCCAGCCTTTTATCAACATCATTGGGAGATTGTTGGGGGGGGTATTACTTCGGCTATTTTATCTTGGCTAAATGAGTGTAGGTTTCCACCTGGCTTAAATGATACGTTAATTGTCTTAATTCCCAAGAAAGAAGGGCCCGAAACTATGCATGATCTTAGGCCCATATCCTTGTGTAACGTATTGTATAAAATCACCGCCAAAATGCTTGCAGATCGCCTCAAAGCTGTTCTCTCTAATATTATCTCTGATGCTCAAAATGCTTTTGTGCGGGGGCGTTCCATTTTGGATAACATTATGGTTGGTTTCGAGATGTTGCACTACATGAAAAGGAAAAGGCAAGGTAAATATGGTGTGGCTGCCCTTAAGATTGATGTTCAAAAGGCATATGATTGTCTTGAATGGGGTTTTTTTGAAGGATATCTTGCTCTGGATGGGAATTTATTCGCGTTGGATCAATTAGGTGATGCATTGTGTTTCCACTGTCCGTTACAATATTTGTCATGGTGGAAGTGAGTTTGGCCCTATTATCCCTGAAAGAGGACTTCGTTAAGGTTGCACCTTGTCTCCATATTTATTTATTCTTTGTGCCAAGGGTCTCTCTTCCTACTTGTAATACAAGGTGGGTTCTGCCCAGCTTCATGGTGTCAAGATTGCTCGAAATGCGCCTGTTATCTTCCGTTTTTTCTTTGCAGATGACAATCTGTTGTTCTTTCAAGCAAACGCCAGGGAATGCAAGGAGATTATGCAAATTCTTGACATTTATGAAAGGGAATCGGGACAAGCTGTCAATTTTCAGAAGTCAACCATATTCTTCAGTTCGAATGTTGACTCTAAAGTCGGTGTGCCATCTGTTCTAGCCTTGGAATTCAAAGTTTGGAGGGATATTCCCGTTGTCTTAGTCTCCCTTCTATGATAAGGAAGAAGAAAAAGGATATTTTTGCTTATATTAAAGATCGAGCTTGGCATCTTATGCAGGGGTGGAAGGAAAGATTTATATCTCGGGCCGGTAAAGAGATTCTTCTCAAACCTATGGTCCAAGCCATCCCAAATTACACTATGAGTATTTTATTGGTTCTGACCGCTCTTCGTGATGACAGTGAGCTCAAGATGAACGCTTTGGTAGGGTTCTAACAGTAGCAACAGGAAGAGTATCTATTAGCCTAGCCGGGATCTCATGTGTATACCTAAATCTCACGGGGGTCTCAGTTTTAAGAAACTCTATGAGATTAGTCTGGCCTTGTTGGGGAAGCAAGCTTGGAAGCTTATAGTGGATCATCACTCCTTAGCTTCTTGGGTTTACAAAGCTAGATATTTTCCTTCATCCAGTTTTCTTGAAGCCAAGGTTGGACACAATCCAAGCTACATTTGGCAAAGTATTATGGCATCCCAACAACTTGTTAAAGATGGGTGCCGGCTTCGTGTTGGCCATGGGTCTTCTATCCGAGTGTGGTTTCTCACTTCTCCTCCTGTTCCAGATACACCCCATATTACCTCCAACAATACTATGATGGAGGACAACTTACAATAGGATAGAGATATTGTCCGGGACTTGTTCAATGAGAGGGACTGTCGCCTCATTTTAAGTATTCCTTTGAGTGACTGAATTAAGGATGATTGCATTTTCTGCTCCATGATCCTAAAGGTGTCTACTCTATCCGGAGTGGGTACAAAACTCTGATGAATGGCTTTCCAGATATTGTGCCGGCTCTCTCTGTCCCTCTCATGGCAGCAGCTCTGGGATCTTCATGTTCTGGCTAAGGTCAAGAACTTCTTATGGCGTGCAACTTCTGGCATTCTTCCCACGGCTGATGTACTCCGAGTCAAATGTGCGGATGTTGCTCCTCCCCGGTGTGCTGGAATGAAAGTGAAACTGCCCTTCACATCCTTGTTAACTGCACTTTTGCTAGAAGTATGTGGTCAACCTCTAAAGTCATTATGGTCCAGGGTCAGTTTACTCAATTTAAGGAATGGCTTTCCTTGGCTTTTGAAAGATTTCAGAAAGAAGAAAGGGATATGGCTGCTAGGATTTGTTGGGCTATCTAGACAAATCGTAATGAAGTAGTGTAGAACGCAAAATTTGGCCTGGCTCCCCGCGTGGCTGCCCAAGTTGAATTATTTAGGCAGCAACGGTGTAAAGCTTAAAGGCTTAATATAGACTGAATAGCAATTTCGAGTCATGTTTCTGGGCTTCAACTTCGGGCATCTCCACTGTATGGCTTTCTCAAAGTGAATATCGAACCTGCTCTCTTTGATAATCAACACAAGGCAGGATTGTGAACCATTGTCAGGGATGAGCATGGCTTCTTTATCGTATGCAAGGCAGTGGTTGTAACGTCCCGTGAACGTTTCAAAATCCATATGTGGCGTTTTTTTTTGAAATAATAGTCGAATCACTTCTTGAATGATGCTCAATGATGGGCAATCAGTTAGTGAAATTGGAAATCAGATAATTAATTGGAATATACTACAAGGATTTGAGAATATTTTGAGTTGCTTTGATAAGGATAACATAAGTGCTCGAATGTATATCAACTATTTCTATCAGTTAGTAATGCTTGTTAAAAGGGTAAATAAGTCTAATCGGGTAACGGATTTGGAGCAAAAGAATGCTTAAAAAACAAAATACAGTACTTAATTAGTATAGTCAAGAATACAAAGACTTAATTATAGAGTAGGCTTGTCAATGAGCCAAGCCAAGCTAGCTCGGCTCACCAAAATTTGGTCTCGGGCTCGGGCACGGCTTGAGCTTTTTTGACACCTAGCCTAAAAAGCCCAAGCCAAAGCTCAGCTCAGCGCGGCCGTAAAAATTATACTTGACCCGAGCTTTGGCTCGGGCCTTTTCTAAGCCTAGCCGGCCAGATCGGCTTTTCTTTTTAAATTTTTTCCTACTTTAGTTTATTTTTTTCCTACCTAAGTTTGACACGGGCCTTAACGGGCCGGCTCGTTTTGGCCCGTAATTACGGGTTGGCCTATTTGGCCCAGCGAGCCAAACAGGCAGGCCTGGCTCAGGTTTGCCCTTGAATTTGGAACTCGAATCAGGCTCGGGCTTATCTTAAACGAGCCACAAGCTAGCTTGGCTCGGGCTTTGGCTTTTTACAGGCCGGGCCACAAGCCGCCCGAGTTAGCCGGCTCGTTATGTATTCCTATTATGGAATACATTAAGTTGAAGGGTTTAGTAGACAATAAGTAGAAAAAAAATCTAAAGACACTTGGATAAATTCTCACATGAGTTAAATCCAAAAACACACTTCGTACCTTGATTTGATGAGACGGATTCTTAGATTTCCAATTGGACTCATTGCTATTGGGCATTTACAAATTATCTAGGACAAATGGAAACTTTTTCATTGGTAGAATCCAAAGATTTTTAGAAAAGAAGTAGGAAATTTATCCATAAATATTCTTAGCCCTAGTTCCTTTAAATACATATAGAAGCCTTGCCTGAAAAGACTCTTTGGCTTGAAGAACACTAGAAAATTGGAGGTATTATTCCAGCCAAAATATTCAAGAGGCTTTAAGAATCAAGATCAAAGGTGAGTAACCAATACTTGGGTTCCATTGTCATGCATATGTTTTAAAAAAAGGAAAAGCAATTGTTTTCATGTTACATTATGATAATGTATGGCTTGTTTTCTTGCATATTAATTACTAGCATTGCCCTACCCATTTTTATGGAATTTCCTTGAATTGTTCTCACACTATGACTTATCCAATGATCTCGAGACAGAGAAGACTAGTGTAGTGTCTGATTTGAATTGATAATATTATTTGTTTGAAACTTTGGTAAGGGTCAACATAGTTAATTGTGGATCTAGTTATCATTGTATTGCCATTACTAAATTTGGCATTTAGAAGGCATTAATGCGCGCTATACGTAGGAGGGAATTCTAGTGCTTAGGCCCTATAATGCATCTAAAGAGGTTTGTGCATATTTATGCTTCTTGAACTTCTAAAAGGAAATGATTTTTGTAACTTTGTGGCAATTTAAATATTGTGTTACTCGCAGGGTACTTTGTACTCATTTAGTGTCTTTTACTCTTTTGTATATGATCAACCGAAAAACCTATGAAAGGCAAGCCGAAGAGTGAAGGTTTTCTCGGGACGTGAGTAAGATCATGCATGTAATAGAAATGGATATTTGGACTTACTACAAGGATGCATCGGTGTTCCTAATGTACTTAAGGATATCTTATAAGTTTAACCTATAATGTGCCTATAACCTCACCCAACTATATTATGATAAAATTTGGAAAGACAAACCCATGTTTCTTACCTAATGTAATAGTCTATTAAGTAAGGAAAAAAATGGTGATATAAGTAAATGTATGGCCGTTTGTATATATGAATAAGAAAGGAACATGGTATGTAATAATATAGGAGAACTTTTGCTTAGTTGGGAGCCTTATTTTCCATGAAGAGGCCTCCCAATCTTTTGTACGGATAGTAATCACTGAAATAGTTTTTATATAGTTGTTTGTGTATGCTCACTTTTGTATTTACTTTAGACAAGTTTACTTTTATTTTTACTCTAGACAAGCAAAACCATTCATAAGTCATATGATCAAATAAAATAGAGAAATTAAAAAGAATATCACAATGAGTTTCACTCAAGTTAAAGAACTTGTTAAAATAGAATGTCTAGTCCCTTGTTTGCACTTTAACAATTGTCAATTAATTAAGAGCTTCTGCCATTGTTAAAAGAGACAAATTAATTAGAAATGGTAAAAAAACGGAGGCGTGACAGTGTTGGCCTATGGGAAAGTTGATGCTTCTATGGCTGAAGTGCTGGCTTTTTGTGAGGCTTTGAGCTGGGCTAAACACCGTTTTCTTCAATCTATTAACTTTGAAACTGATGCTTTGGCAATACATCGCTCCTTCTTTTCCAGTGATACCGATCTTTCTTATTTTGGGATGCTTATTGACGACTGCCACTCATTGTTTCAAGACATGTCAAATATTGAATTCAAATGGATTAGGCGCTTTGTGAAATAGGCTACTCACACCCTTGCGAGGGCCGTTGGTTCTTTGCCAGGGTCTGGGGAATGGTTTTATTTTCCCGTGTTGTTTTTATCTAATGTTTTATTGACTGATTCTATGAATGAATAATTTTTTTCCCTTTCAAAAAAAAAATACCGTTTAAAATGTCAATTTCATTATTATATTTTTAATTGAATCTATTATGTTATGACTAGACCATTCTTTACCTTCGTGTATTCATTATTAATCTTAACTGTATTGATGGCTTGTTAGAATTAATTTAGCCTCTGATGGGAGGATAAATTAAGGTATATAAGAGTCCATAAAAGTCCAAGCAGCGGTTTGGCGGAAGTGAGAAAAGCCGAACAGCCAACGAAATTAATTTAGATTTTAAGGTTTCAAGTTAAGATTGATATTTTGATTTTGAATTGGAATCTAGATTGGTACTTTGAATCTTTCAAGTTTAAGGTGCGGCGGCGGTGGCAGAAAGAGCAAAATTAGGGTTTCAGATTTTTGTAGATGGATCTGAATTGTTAAGAACAAAATCTGAATTAATATTTTAGGGATCTAAATGTAAATATATTCCAAACCGGTTAAACCGAACTGGTCCGGTTTGGACCGGGTTTGACAGGCCAAACCCCCGAGCTGAACTGAACCTAATCGGTTTGGTTTGGCGTACTGAAACCCGCAACTCAACCCATCAGCGCAAAAAACTGACCCAAACCGACCCGAACCGGGTCGAGTTGGTCCAGTTTACCGGGTATGCGGTGTTTTTGCCCATCCTTAGTTGCAGTGCGATTTGGAGAGGAAGGTTGGGTGAATTCGGCCCAACCTCCCCTTTCTCTCCCTCCCTCCATCCACTAGGCTGCCAAATAGGAGATGAGGTCCTTAAAAAGAGAAGCCTTATCTGGTTTTTTAGCAAACTAGAAAATCCCCTTCCAACAGAAAAGTTACAAAAATAACTACAAATTACCTATAAGTTAGTGAATATATCAAGTTTTTACTGTGAGTTGAAATTCACTACACTCTTCGTGCCTACTTTACTGGCAGCCAAGCCACAAGGTCAATCATGTCCAATATTTTCTACTTCATTCCCAAAAAAATAGTCCAGTATACTATTTTAGGTCGTCACAAAAAGATAGTCCAATTGTTATATCAAGTTTGTATTTAATTACTTTCAAAAAGAAAGTGTGTATTTAATTTTTTGTTTCCATGTTTACCCTTATTTAATTAACAAATTTAATCTATCTTAGTACATACAAATTTTAGAGGAAAGCATTATACCAATTTCAATTCTTAGAATTTAAGGCCATTCACACTGTATATAACCATCTAAATTCTTTCTCAATAAATTTATATTGGTAATTATTCTCACATCATTAATTAGGTATGAAGGTTAAAATTGGAAGAACACCTATAATATTGCCTTCCGTCTCTTAATTTACTTAAAATTACATACCGTCTTATCTTTGTGGGAGGTACGTAGTTTTTTTTTGGTAGCTTTATTCCACGTGGAACCATATATTTAAGATTTGATTATCTGAAGTTTCTTATAATTAAGGCTAAGCTTCCTCAGAACACAGCAATATTACTTTAACATTTTCATAGTATATTTTTCCCAAGCAATGTTTATACTTTTTTTGGTAAAAAAGATTTCCTTTCCTTTGTACTCTCTATCCATGCAAATTCGTACAAATTTCTAATTCATATATTAATGCCACTTTTTTATGTCTCCCTATAATTGTTCTTATATTAATGTATGAATCTAACACAAAATTCTACCTATTTTTAAACTGTGATCATATCACACCTTTCTAGTTCTACCACATATCATAACCCTCAATCTTCTCAACCTCAGTCTCACTCTAAATCTGATTCTGAGCCCTCTAAATCTCCAAAGAACAAATCTTGGCAATCTCTTGTAAGACTTAGTCCTTGTCAATCTTCGACTTGGAATTCTCGGTATTCGTGCACAAATACTCTCTTCATTAGTATTATCATGATCATCAAAACTTCCACCCTTTGATGACAAATTCTCTTCACTTTGATCCTCTAATACTCTTGACTTAAAACTGGCTCTTCTTTGCCTTACTTCCATCCATGGATCCTCATGAATTGCATCATCAGAATCACTTCCCCACAAAAGAATAGGCTTAGTGATTGGTGATCCACTGTAATCCTTGAAATAATCTCCCAAACTTGTGTGCTCCATGTCAAAAAGTCTTCTCAAAGAGGTGCTTCCTTCCTTCATCAACCCTAACAAACTGCTGCTTTTCCCAGGGGACGAAAACGAACTCCCTGAATGAGAAAATGATGATGACGACGAAGATGAAAAATACAGGGATTTTTGGTAGCTTATAATCTGCCTGATCTTTTGCTTTTCTGCTTCTTTTTCAATGGGATAATAAGAGAGGTTTTCTTCTTCACCTTCTAATTCTGTGATTTCTGAAGAAGCCATATTTTTTTGGGAAGGAATTGAATGAACAAAGGGATAGTCTATGGATTTGTTTGGAGCTCTAAAACTACAGAAATGGCAAATTAGCCGGCCATAATAATAAATAATATTAAAAAATTTCAAGTTTCTTAATGAGTTTTTGTTAAGCACCACCCAAAGCTGGAAGGCAATCATAAGTACTTGTGCTAATTTGGTGCTTCGTACCTTACTTTTCTTACTGTTATAGTTTTCGTCTCTAATCTTTTCAACTTGACAATTCTATTAAGACTATTATCAAAATCCCATATTTTTTAAAGTGCGGTTTACCTGTTCTAACATTAAACAAAAAAGATAATAATAACAAAAATTACAGACTAAAATGATTTTCAATTCTAACTAAGGAAAATTTTCAAAAACCTCCCGAACGTTTTGTTACAAAACCTCCCCCCTCTTGAGGCTTGGGTGGATGCACGCCGCGTGCATTTCATACAAGTTATGTGTATTTTAAATACATGTGGCGTATATCTATACACTCCACGCAAGGTGAGAGGTTTTGTAACAAAACCTTCCGGAGGTTTTGAAAAGGGACTTAGCTAATTAACTAAATAAAAATTAATAAAATCGTGCTCATCAATCACCAACACTAGATTTTAGCATGATTCTTTAACACAATGAACCAGGCGATTTCATTTTTCTTTTTAGCACCAAATTGTATGATTTAATTTTATTCTTAATTCTTTTATTAGTTTTTAACTTAATTAGAATTCGAAGATAATTTAGTGTCTATTTTCCGTTTTTATTTTAAAGTCATATAAGGAGTTTGATTTTGACCAAAAAAGCTGATACTTGGGGGGTGAAAATGCCAGCTTAGAAAAGTTATACATAAAAAACACAACTACTTTTAAAAGATTTAAAAATCATATCATAACAGCGGGGATTAGCCATAAATTATTAATATTTATTATTATAAAAGGAAAGGAGAATTATTAGCAATATTATTAAAATAAATAAATATATTGTCTCTTAAACTTTTAGACCAAATAATCTAATAAACTTTCACGTCTCTTCACGTTGGAATTATCCACAAAAATTTGTTGGTCAATTCTTCACGCTTACCTAATGAGTTTGTTAGATGGTGGAAAAGGCAATTTTGATCAAACGCCATACGTCTGGTAGGATATGGTGCCAGACATCTTATGTGGCGTATTTTGATTAGATAACCCACATGTGAGTTACCGACGTTTGGCGTGTGAATGGAACTCGCGGAAAAAGTACTAGATTATATTCAATATATATATGTCGGATTTTTTGAAATGTCGAGAACTAATTTTGCATGAGTACTCTTAATTTTCTAGAGTTATGGATTCGTGATTAATATATCCTTTTGTGTCGATTAATTTTGCTATTATCTATTTATTTTAGTGTCTATCCTACGAAGTTTTATTTGGCACGTCTATAATTTTTAACAGCCTAAGTGTTGAATAGGCAAATATCTTATCACATTCAGTACAATTAGTTAATACCTCAAGGGCGTAACCATATGACATTTTATTATTATGTGTGAACTCATGAACAAGTTAAAACCCTTAGCGCAAGTATTATTATTAAAAAAAAAAAAAAGCTCTTGCTACTTAGCCGAGAGCCCTTGAGCATTTAGAATGACATGCTGTAGGAGTACGTAATCCATTGCGGTTGGGCAAGTCGGTTTGGGAAATGTCTACAATAAACACGTGTTCCGCCCCAAATATATTTTCCCCCGGGAACCAACTAATGTAATGGGAGAATAGGGTGAAATTTGACACTTTTTGGGACGAAAAGGTAAAAAGGGGGCCAAGAGCATTTGTAATGTTAGGGAAAATTATAGGAGGAAAAGGTAAATGGGAAAAAGGAGGGGGGAAAAGCTACATAAGAGACCAATTTCCCCTATTCCTTTTGGTTTTTTCACCCCAAAAGATGGAAAACCCAAATTTGAGTTTTCCCCCACATTGGAAACGCTTTACCAATTCCATAGATTGGACCTTCAATATGAGGTTTTCACCCTTAATTATATATATTTTTGCCACTTAATTTGATATAGATTTTCCCCCCTTTAATGTTTCACTTTAGAGCATGTTTAGTATTAGGCATCAAAAATGAAAGGGAAAAGAAGGCGAAATGGGTAAACGAGGGATCATCATTTACCTTTTTCTACTCTAAATCTCTCAAAAAATGAGTTTTTACACATTCAACATTATTTGACATTGTGGGAGCAAATGCAAGTATATAGGTTTTCCCCACATTAAACAAGCTCTTAGGCTTTTCCCCTTAAAATATTTCCCCCACAATAGATATGCTCTTAGAGCTAGAAATTAGGTGTCGGAGAAAGGTCTTTATGTACAACATATTTTACCCTATTTAATTTAGAGGTTTTATGGCATCTTTATCTCTTCTAATGACAATCGCAAATTGCATGCATGCTTTTGCCGATACTGAGTAGGCCGGTGATGCAGACACGTGTCATTCTACTTTTGCATACATTGTCTCTCTAGGTTGCAATCCCATCAGTTGGAGCTCCGAAGCTGCTGTTGCAAGATCTTCTACATGTCGAGCCATCATGGCAGCCGCGGCCCAACTTAATTGGCTTGCTAATTTGCTTTGTGAACCTCGAGTCTCTCTCTGCTCCGTCCCTGTTGTCTGTTTTGACAATGTCGGTGCTATGCTCTAATCCCGTCTTTCACTCCCGACTGAAGCATATTGGCATTGACTTTCATTTTGTGCGTGATCAAGTCTCGTACGAGTTGCTTCGTGTTTCTCATCCCGACTCTCCCACTAAGCCCCTTGCCCGGAAGTCATATTATATTCATCGGTCCAAGCTTACTGTTAGCGGAGGCATGATAAAATATGTGACTGGGGTATTCTACTAAATCAACAGGATAGCGTAATCAATTAGTTGAACTTCTGGCTGCCTATCATCTATGGAAACTTTGTATTGTATTTACAATTGTAATATTTCCTTGTATGGTTACAACTCTCCAATATATAATATTGTACAATGCATCGAATGAAATACAACACAGAATTTCCTCCAAAACTTTTACCTCATAACCTTGACTCCATCTCTAGCTCTGTCACTGCTTCTGAGTTTTTTAAGCAAGAACTGAACCTCAGAAATAATATCTTTGCTTGAAACATGTTCATGCTCGGCACGGTTTCTTGCATTCCGTAAAAACCAGAAGATGTACGATTTTCTTGCCACATTTAATTAGCCAATACATGTATAGCTAATTTGGACAACTGTGACACATCAATCTCACATCGCTTAGGCAGAGAAAATAAGACCAGTTTATAAGTTAAAAGACATACTCCAACCGATATGAGATCTTTTAAGTGAGAACTCAAGAGCAAAACTGTGCAGAGACAATATCGTGTCGAAGTAGAGTGTGTCGTTACGGATGGTATCAGAGTATAGCCTGACCGGAAGTGTGGCTAACGAGGACGTTGGGCCCCCTTTAGGTGGAGTGATTATGATAGCCTTAATCTCACATGGCTTAGATAGAGAAAATGAGACTAGTTTAGAAGTTAAGAGAAGTAGTGACATGAGGCCTTTGAGGTGAGAACCCAAGAGCAAAACCTTACAAGCTAGATTCAAAGTTGACAATATCATGTTAAAGTAGAGGGGTCATTATAGGAGGCATTTGGGGTGAGAACTTAAGAGCAAAATCGTGAAGATTATACCTAAAGTGGATAATATCATGTCAAAATAGAACAGATAGTTACAAGAACTACATTCTGGAATAACTTTTTCCTTGGTAGAGAATAAGAAACTCCAAGCCTCCTAGGAGATCTTACATTTCAGAAAAAACATGGCACACAGTTGCAACTTCATCACAGTGGGCATTTTGAAGCTAAAGGAATTGAAACCTCCTCTGCCATAACCTTCAAATGAAGAAAGAGACATTCCCCTATTTATTTTGTATTATAATCAACAAAAAAGTACCATTAGAGTGAAATACAAGTGAGTAAAATTACTTATTAGGAAATAATTCTTAAATTGCACTTTTTAATAATATTAATTGAGTTTTCGTAATCTATTTATGTTTTAAAAAAAGGAACAGACACTATTTTTATGAGACAGAAAAAGTATTATTATTATTATTATTATTTTCTGATACATGAATATTTATAAATAATAATGAAAATTAAGGAAGAATAGTTCCCCCAAAATAAATGATAATAAGAGAAAATGAAAAAATTAGGGGAAGTGGTTAGTTCGTGCTTGTGACTTCAAAGTTCGAAGGGTGAAAATCCAAGCAAAATAAGCGCCGCACGTGATTATGAAAGAAGTGAACGTGCTCTCTCATGTGAATGGGTCGGACCCACGACCCATTTCTTCCAAAAGGCTGATCTGTGTCCAAGAAAATGTCTTCAATAGTAAGCTCACAATATTAAACTTTTCTTTTTTCCTTTTTCGACCCACTTCAAAACATAACACGATCAATTATTAACTTAATAATAATAATTCTAGTTGAACAAAAGAGAGGACAAAAAATTTATAAAAATAAATATATGATATATGTGATTGTTATTATGTGTTGAAAAATAAAATGATATCATGTATTAATTTTGTTTCACTTTTGTTTCCCTCTTTATTCAAAAAACACAACTCCTAACTGAAACTCAAACCTTAAATTAAATTATTAGTAATGGTACAATTTGCAAGCAATTAACCGAGACCATAATAGTAAATATCTTTTCCAATGTATCTACTTGAAACATTGAGCGGTCGACTACTAACTGATTGATACTAAGCATGAATCCTACATTAAGAGATTTGGCAACATTTGTAACACTTGAATTTGCAAGCAATAACCATAGCCAAAATTTAACATATATATGTATGTTACAATATTACATTCCAACATAAGTGGTGGGAACAAGAAAAACTATTTATCTTCACTTCATTAGCCTATGATTTAATATCAAAGATTCATCACAATTCAACACCCTATTTAGTGTTTACTTAAAAATATTAATTAAAGGGGGAAAAGTGAAAACAAAATAAAAAGATAAACACACCTCACATTTGGGGGATATATTGCCATATCCCCTTGTATAATAATACAAACTATGGATAGCGTGAGAGAGCATAAATGCAATGCGATGCGTTCGTCAATAAAATTTTTTTCCTTTTACTAATCGAGGGAATGTGGCTCCGTCTCCGTGGAGGCCGAGTGTCACTCGCGTACGCTAATGGTGGGGTGCAGCTAGAGTGTGATTTGTGGGCGCCGGAGGCTTGCATTGGTAACATTTAGCAAAGAGCCCAAATGAGTCAACTTGATGGACGAAATTGGTCACGCTTGCCCATCCCCCAAACCCGAACCCAACCACGAAAACCCAAGCCACCACGAATATGTTCAACACGTACATTGCCGACCAGCTTGGCAAGAAGAACGGGGGCTTTTCAGCAGCATTCTGCAATTATCAACTCAAACCAATCAATCTTAATCTAACATCATTTCAATCTTACACACCTAGAAAAACACGAGAAACCCCAAGATACAAGACGCCATGTAATCTGTGTTCATTAGACAAACTGAACAGATAGGATTAAAGAAGAGAGACGTCAAAAATTCTATTAGTTTTCTTGATAAATTTTGTCTAGTCCAATGTACCCAAAAAAAAAACACAAGAATTAAATGAAAAGGACTGGCCACCTATACCTTCATCCAATGCTTTTAATGCCATTAGATCTTGTTTATATATACATATTCTCATTTAATGCTTAAAACCTGCCTGCCTGATTCCCAATAAATATTTTTTATTCACTCTTATAGATCTCCACAAGAGATCCCATTTGGACCAATTGCGTTAGTAAACTTGTGGAAATAAAATGTTGTAAACATTGTCTAGTATTATCGAGTACTAAACTCAGGCTATGTAGGATTGAAAGTTACCTGACGAGCAGAGGCTTTCCGGTAAGTGAGCATATGGGCAAGAGACGGGATAATATAGACGGTGAAACTCACTAAGAGTGCCCCAACTGCAGAGTTTATAGGGCCGAAGAATGGGAAAATAATAGCCAAGAACCAGATTGGGATCACTATAGGCAGTCTTGCAAGTGCCCTCAGACAAATGCTTTTTGTGTCATGCATTCCTATCACCTTCTCCCACACAAAGTACAATGGTGTACAAGCAAATCCAAATGTAATGAACTGTCCAAACCGAAGAAATACATCACTAGTTTAGGATTAGCTTGACAACAAAAGTTGCATAATCAGTGCAAGAATGTGCAAAAATGGAAGCGAGAAACAGAGAAACCTCATTGATCAGTTCACTTTGGAACACAATAAAGATTGACTGCTAGTATGAAACTTTGTTATAAGTTGAGTGATTAACAATGCTTTTCACCTCGTACGAAATAAGAATAAACGAATTACCTGGTGAATAAGCATAAGGATAACAGCAGCATCACGCCAGCCGTTTTTTGGGAGAAGGGAGAAAGCATTGGAGTGGTTAAGGAGCTGATCGCCGAATGCCCAGTAGACAGCGGAAGCCGATGGCAAGGTTAGAGTGAAAACATATAATGTGGCCAACAAGTAAATGTACTTGAACTTTTGAGGTTTCCACATCGCATGCATAATTTCCCTGTTAAGAAATTTTTCAAACGATTAGAAGACCACAACAGTTCATTTATTCATCGAATTATTGAAGGGAATAATGCCATTTAGTTCAAGGTAAGAAAAATCAACAAATGTCATAAAAGACAAGAACATCGATAATTGCTAGCTTGTTCCTTGCCATGTTATTCAATTATTCATGTTTGATGAACAAGTACTTTCAAATAATTTTCTCTACACTTTTAAGATGTGATGCGCCTTTTTTCTTTCTTTGATTGTAAAATCCAAATTTTACTTGAATGTGACAGGTCCGTTTGTTAGCCAATGACTTGATGTGTATCACTTCTAGAAGTTAAACCTTATTATAAGGGTAAATTTATCTATTCATCTCTTATCAAGGTTTTCTCCTTGTTATACTCTCCGCTTTGAGTTCGCCCTTACAAGTTTCAATCTCGTCTCCAGAATTCAAATCCATGTTGTCCATATGCAGAGATCATGGGTTTGAATTTTTTAGGGACACAATAAAAATCTATGATGAACTAACTTAAAGCCGATATGAGCCAAGTTGTTAACATTTAAACGAAAATCTTGGATATTATCATATACTAAATGCCCCCATCTTCCTCTAGTTGCATAATAAAAAATCATATGGATAGGGTGAGATCAATTGGGAATAACTTGTCTCAAGGTCTTAGTAGAGGTGGGGGGTGGTGGGTGGGGTTGGAGGGTTAAGGTTTAATGTTAGTTTTTGTGGTAAACAATGAAAAGGAAGTTTCTTATGATTCTGTCTAAGATTTGAGCTCCATAGTGGCAGGCAAAAGCTGCCAAGAAGAAGCCAATATCGAAGCAATGGTGCAGAGTATAAAATATTGACATTCAAAATAATTCATTTCATCAAATGGAAGTAATAAATTGAAAAGGAAAAGGCTTAATTACACTGTGACAGCATGTCCACCGAAGGTGTAAAGAATATTGGTGGCTCCGGTGAAGTACAGAACCAACTTTGTTGGTCCTGTGTGTTGTACATTTTCAACCTGTCAAAAAACCATCCAAAATAAGTACAAGAATATGGCATTCATGCTTCCATTTCACGGCATCTGTCGATGTCGATGGACTATCATCTAGTGTAGTAAATATTCTATTCTCATAGTAAGTAAGAAGTTACTTATTTTGACAGCAAAAACAAGTGGGGTCGACTCAAGTCGAATAAATTTTACCTGGCCATGAGCGAGGGAGGCGACGGTCAAGTACCAAGCAGTGTATGTGGTCATGCCAAGGCCAAGAAAAGACCAAATTCTGTAGTTGTGAAATGAGGGAATGAAAACTGTGGTGGCACAACATGCTCCAAATATGTACGTCCATGTCCTCTTGTCCAGTCGATCATTTATGTAATAAATGTTACTGTAATAAGCAAAAGTTTATACTATCAAAAATATGCTGGAACCAACCTTAAAATAAGCAAAAACAAATGATTGTTTTTCGTTTTTTTGATATGTTTTGGGTTCCTGTTATTTTTACTTGCCTTGCACAAGCAATGAGTTGGATGACAGATCCAAAGAGGAGAAAAGTACAGTTGAAGGCTAATCCCACTGCTTTCCAGTATGGACCCAGTAACCCATCCAGCACCTCAAACCACTGCAATAGTCAAAGAATTCATCAAAAGGGTCGGTTCGGGTCGAACCCGTACTGAAGGGCGAGATGAGATGAGTCTGTAAATATACCAACCTGAATGACATGATTCTTGAAGCTAACACCTTCCTTCTCCTTTCGACTCCGGTATTCGACGTAAAGGACGCTGATGAGATAGGCCGTCCAGCTACCCATCAGACCATAGAATACCTGAAGCAAGATTCCAGATAGCATTCCCAGCTGGGAGAAAGAGTATGGCAATGTTAACAGAACTTGTGCCACCTGCAATGCATCAAGAAATGATCGTTAAAAAACTCGAGACATGTGACGATAGAGGACGTGTTATTTTCATTTTAGGCCATATATTATGGGGTTGGTTTTAGAACAGAGAGTGGAGATGGGTTTTTTCTGTATCTACTTGATTGGAAGCACAACTGAACCAGGCATCATAGACGGAGCCGCCGTGCCAGAGGAGGTTCTTGACACTGAAACCCGACTGCTCCGCCTGCTGCTCCTCCTCCTTGCCTCCTTGCTCGGTCTCATTGAAGTTCGAGACAATAGCTTCCTCTGCTTGCTTCTGAGGCAACATTTTCTTGGATTCTCAACAACAGAAAACACACTACTAAATATTCCTGCGGATCTGGAACAACAAGAAACGACACTCAATAAGACAAACAACCCAGTAAAATAAACAACCCCACCTCCAGATTCATAGCCCAAAAAAATTCCCAGTCTTTCATTTTCTTGAATACAGAATACTACCTTGTTTCGATCAGTCTCTTTCTCAGAACCAAGATCTCAGATGACAAATAAACACGCCCTTTATTCAGCCAATATGAAATCAGAGAGTTTACTATTTGGTCATTTCCAAGAATTGACAGAAAATTAAACAAACACCACACAGAGCAAAAAAGAAAGACTGGGACTTTAATGCAGCATAAAAACTATTGCTGAAGCTATAGCTATTAGCTACAAGGAATTAAATGCGTTTTATTCGAGTCTCTGTAAACGCAGAAGGCGGCGAGAGAGACCTTAAAAAGTAGAGAAAATTGAGGGACGACAGAGGTTTTGCTTCTCCGATCTGTGATCTTTTTATAGAGTGTGTGTTAGTGAGAAGGAAAGGACTACTTTCTGCTACTATAATATAAAATTCCAGCGAGACATGAAATTTTTCATCAAATTTTTATGCTTGTGACTCATCAAATTTTTCATCTTTTCGTTTGCGTCTCGAAATTCCTCCTCTCCACATAAAATAGTTTCAAAAATAGGTAGTTTCATTTTTTATTCTTTTTTTTGGTAAATAAGTTAGCCGTAAGCCCTTGTGTGCTTTTATTTGAACTTTTAGATGGGATATCGAGTGGGAGATGATTAACTTCTTCTATTTTTGTTGAACGTATTCAAAAGAATATTGGTAATAGTACTACTTTTTATTTAGACGGGCGAAGATGAATAAATAGCTCTTAATGCTGCATTTTCTTTTTGCACATCGAATAAACGAATGTTATGGTGATTTACCCATCATTCAGTATAATGATACCAATCCCATCGAACATCTAGATAAATAAGATTACTCTAAAAATAGTTATTGAAAGTGTTGAAAGATTGTTGTGATATATTCTTACTATTCCTTTTATTATTATTTTTTTCATTGCTGGGTTGTGTGGGTGGGGTGGGGTGGGGGTTAGTTTGAATATAAAGTTTAGAATTTTTCTATTCATTATAATTTATAACTTTTAAATTTGTAGCTCTTTTTATAGTTCATAAATGGAAACATTAGGCTAGACCTATATTTGTTGGTTGGTGATTCCATTTAATTTGTAAGATAGGTAGGTCTTTAAGAACCAAATTAGAAAGGAAGGTGACGAGCAGCTATTTAAAAGCCTTGTTGAAGTCCTTGTTGTAGTCAAATTTTCTCAAATTCATCAACTTGTTGAAAGAATTTACTGTGATCTAACACTTCTGTTCAACAGTTACTTTATTTTCTACTTAACAATTTGAGTTTGAAGAGCTTCAAAAACTAGCTACAGTAATATGATCAAAGTTTAGTCACAATATATGTATAAGAATGCTCATCACTAAACTAAAGGAATATCATCATTGGGATGGCTCACATTACTCATACATGATTGTGGATTAATTTGGAAATAAAAAAAAAAAAATTGGGCCAAAAAAGCAAACAATAAGAAATATAGGGCTGCGTGCCTTGTGTAATTATCACGTGTAGGCCTTCCAACCAAACAAAGCTTTACTTTCACTCACCAATTTCTAATTCAAAATATTTACTTCTCGATGGAAAAAGTGAGGGACCATTTTATAAATATCAATTTTTAAGCCAGCCGGTTAACTTTCAGCCGTTAAAGACAAAGAACGAATTTTTGCGAGGGGAACAACAGGCTCAAGCTGACAGCAGCTTGGAGCCGTTTAGCCACGACCCAAAAGGTAAAACACGCTTACCATCAAGACCCAACCCCACTT